>CAUYON010032300.1:0-15998 GCA_963573935.1 Arctocebus calabarensis
TAGCTGGGACTACAGGCTCCCCCCACAACGCCTGGCCATTTTTTGGTTGCAGCCGTCATTGTTGTTTGGTGGGCCCGGGCTGGATTCGAACCCGCCAGCTCAGGTGTACGTGGCTGGCACCTTAGCCTGTTGAGCCACAGGGGCCAAGCCTCCATTGACAGCTTTAAGAGTTAAAAGTTGTCAACCCAAAGTCCATTCATAAAATATTTCTTATATATGAGAATTAAAGAGAAACATCAAATATGCAATAAATATATGTCAATTATATTTTTGAATATGAAAAATTTAAATTTTAACTACCTGAAGGATCAAGAGAATTCATTAATGAAGACAGAAAAAAAAATCCAATTAATCAAATAACACACACAAATATTTCAACATACACATGCTCGCTTTACAACAGGTAAAACAAGAAACATCTAAGTGATTGGATATACAAAATTAACTAAATGGATCATAACATCACAAATGATGGACTGAGATGTAACTTTTAAAACCACTTATTTAAACAACATGAAAAATACAGGGAATCATCACAATATATTGATAAATGAAATGACAGTTACAAAAGATAGTGCAGAATGATTTTGTTATAATACATGTCTGGGGATAGAAAAATACTGGAAAAAAAATGCTTTGAGGCATTTCCTAGTTTGAGGTGTGCTAGTTTTTATTTTCTCCATAATTTTCTGTATTTTCTCTAGATCAAAAAGAAATGTATTTTTGGGGCGGCTCCTGTGGCTCAGCGAGTAGGGCGCCGGTCCCACATACCGAAGGTGGCGGGTTCAAGCCCGGCCTCGGCCGAACTGCAAAACAAAAAATAGCCGGGCGCTGTGGCGGGCGCCTGTAGTCCCAGCTACTTGGGAGGCTGAGGCAAGAGAATCGCTTAAGCCCACGAGCTGGAGGTTGCTGTGAGCAGTGTGACGCCACAGCACTCTACCCAGGGCGATAAAGTGAGACTCTGTCTCTACAAAAAAAAAAAAATGTATTTTTAAGTAACTTTTCCTTTCTTCCATTTGGATAAATTTCTAGTAGGACAGCTCTAGTATGTTCCTTGTGGGTTTGAAAGCTTCTCTTTTTATATTTATCAGTAGTGTCTCAAGTTGAGAATTTAGATATTACTTATTACATCCAATGATTATGTTCTGATCTGTTTTATTGCAACTGACAATGTTTGCAAATCAAATTTGGCTGTTCTGTATAAGAAAACCCTGGGCAACTTATGATTTTAACTTTTGTGAAATGCTCTGAGACTTGAGAATCTGAGCCTGTTTTCAATATGCAAATCTTTTTGTTTTTGACGTAAAACTATAAATATTTTAGAACTGTAAGTTTACCTCCAGTCTTTATCATCTCACTCTATCTTTCCAAATTGATAGAATTTTATTTAACTGATGTGTTCTGTATACCTAATATAGGCCAATGTTTGACAAATATACAAAAGTTACAGATCCCTTTTCAGTAAACATTGCACTTTTCTAGAGTAAACAGAGTTATAGATTCAACTGAAGAAATAAATGTTATTTTATTTTTGTTTGGCTGTTTACTAGAGTGATGAAGATTTTTATGGTAGAGCTCAGCCCTGTGTTAGCCTTCAGCAATGAACTAGGGAGATGAGGCTGTCAGCTGAAAGAAATATGTGAACTTGAGAAAACAGATTATGTTATTATCTGGAGGTTAGTTTACGGGCTCCTGGATTCATAACAACTCCAAGCTACCCAGAAATTCACAGCGAAAGCCTCAGGCAGACCTGGGTACCACCGATCTCAGTTCCACCTTTGCTTATGTATTGCCATGGGCTCTGCTCAGGAGTTACTAAAAATCCCTTCACTAAACCCAAGACGAAGCATCCCACATTTGACATTCTAATTCCTGCTCTGCCCCTGGCTTGCCAGTGATCTCTGATAAGACTCTTATCTGGTCTACGCCTAAAGCTACCTACCAAGGAAGAATAATATTTTGATCCCAGATCTCTAAGATGCAGTGATGGTTAATAATTTATTTCGAAGCTAAGAAGAGATAAATCTATGCTTGAAGTTTCCAGTGTATTCAGATACACTCATTAAAAATCCTGGGTATCATAACTTTCTCATATTCAAGTACTCACTGTAAAAATGAGGAGAAACTAATGTAAGGAGGAAGATGGTTTTCAAAAAGCAGAACCACATGTTAATATTCTAGATCAACAAAATTCCTACTGGACATTAACAAAAAAGTTATTTCCCCTCATTTGTCATTCTTTAATCGGACGTAAAATTTATTTTTGTAAAATTTAATATGGTAATATCTGATTATATGGGTTTTCCGGTATCAGCTTCTTGCTGCAGTTGATTGAACTTGAGTGAGGCAATGAATTCATTCATAGATATCTATAACCTTACTGTACTATTATTTTATTCTAAGGTAGCCACATCATTTGTGTGTATATTGATGCAACTTTTTTCAAGAGCAGTGATCCTTATCCCATGTATTTTTTATTTTATTTCTTATAAAATACACTCTATTATACACAACTTTATTAAAATCAAACAGCAAATACTGTAACTGACAAAAAAGCACAAAAACAAAATCAAAATGCTGTATTTTCATCATGAAAAGGTAGGATAGTATGAGAGAGTTAATCTGTTGGAGCTAAAAAAGATACTTAACACATAGAATCATCATAAAGATTAAAAGGTCTAATCTTTCAAAGTCATTACAACAGTGGCTGGCGCATAAGTGATCCAGAAATGTTATCAATTATGAGTATTCTTTTACAAGAATCCACATTCTAGGCATCTAAAGTTCTGAATATCCAGTACATAAAATCTAATAGTATTTGTATTTTCAAGTATTTTTAAAAATCTAGTGATACAAGATTTCTAAAATTCTTGATTTGTGTTGAAGACGGGAACCTTGAAAACCAAGTTACCTACAATAGCCATCAATAATTTGACTGTTCTGTGGAATGCTCTTTTCATGGAGATACTAGGAGACAGAACTACTTCAAATACATTGTTCTTACCTACAGAAAGTTTATGCCTGCTATTGTCTATCACTGCTCCTCGCATATAATGAAGACTAAATACACACCACCTACTATTTTTTATTATTGTTAATATTTAAACAGATACCATAAACTGCCTTGTATTATTAGCTTAGTGCTAAATCCATATTACAGATAGTGAGGTGACTTTTAGAGAGTTGTGCAAGGAAGATTTGTGGCATAATTAAGTTTGAGCTTTCTAAATAAACAGTAAGAGTTCTGTGAATTATGTTGTGCCATATTATACTATATTACATTATATTTACATATATATTACCTTATATGTGTTTATATGTATAAAAATATACATCCCAAGGTGAACTGATCTATACAATAATTATCTAAAGACCTGCCCTCCCTTACCACTGTCTTTTAAATTGATTAAAAAAAATCTGAAAACGTAAGATATGATAGCACGTCCAAATTTGCAGCAGTGAGAAAAAGATCAAAAATAGTGAAATAGCAAATAGGTCTTCTGTAAATTTCACCAGGAAGGAAAGACAAAAACCTGAGCACAGCAAATGGCCCAGAAGAAAAGCTGAACTGGCACTAGAACCTCTGTGCTTTCTGTCTGTCACTGCTATAGTCTGGATGTTTTTCTCCCAGAAACAGATTGAAATTCGATCCTCAGTGTTGGTGGTGGAGCATAACGGGAGGTGTTTGAGTCTTGAGTGGATTTCTCAGGAATAGATTGACCCCTGAGCACAGGGGCAGGGGGAGTTCTCACTCTTTACAACCAGCACCTCTCCCTCTGTTTACCTTCTCCCTTCCCTCCCTTTTTTCCCCTCCTTCCCTCTCCCTTTTGCTCTATGATCCCTGCATAGGCTGGCTCCCATTCCCCCACCATGAATGAGAGAATCTGAGGCTTTCACCAAAGGCCTAGTTTTCCAGGCAGTGTAACTGAGAGTCAAATAACCTCTTTTCTTTATCAATTATTCACTTCAGATATTGCTTTATAGCTACACTAAATGGCCTAAGTGGTGTCCACATTGAAAGAATAAGAACTTTCTTGGGCCACACATGACACAAACAAAAGCTGATGAGTAATGAAAAGGCCTGGTGATAGGGTGACACCACAGATAAGAGAGACAGTCCTCATATAATCTACACATGGCCTGGAGGTTGGACACCCCTAGAAGACATTTACCCTGCATTTTCCCATTTTGGTCCCCAGTACTTGACTATAGAATTTGGAAACAACTACTCAAGAAAAGCTAAAAGATCACTCTCCAAACCAGACTTTATTTCTGTCCTACCTGGGTATCATTTCCTTAAGCATCAATCTTCCTTTTCCCACGTAAACAAATTATAATATTCTTCCAGGCACTGCCTCATATAATGTGTATCCTCCCTACTATAGTATTTAATTGGATAATGTTTTTGAATGCTTATTACTTTAAAAAATTGAAGAAACCTATGAATGAAAGGCCGTAGGAGAAGCAGCTCTGGAAAGAACATGCCCTGTCTGAGTAAGCATCTGAATGTCAATGATGGCAGAAGGACGCAGACCCGGAGAAACCACTAACCCATAAGGTAATGACCTTGTATTTCTGGGTACAAGGAGAGAAAGAGTTGCATGTAAATATATGAAATCCCTTCTAGTCTCAACTACGTTGCTATTGGGAAGAAAAGGCTTTTAGAAATTTAACAGAGCACAAAACAATACATGGATGCCACCACATTCCTGAATTTCTAGATGGTAACGCAGCCTTGGCTCCAGATCCTTAACACACAGCAGTACTCAAAGCTTGGAACACAGCAGTCATTCAATAAATGTCCCTAAATGAATGAGTAAACAAGTACAGAAGTGAAAGAGAGAAATGTTCCTTTCAGCAATGTATTTCATCAGGCCTTTCCTGAATCCCTGTAATTACAGGTAAGGGGCATTTCCTTTAGGGATGCAGAGATAGATAAAAATGAACATTACCTTTAAAACTTCATATCTGCAAGTGCAAATTTGCTTGGCCAAAGAAGGGGAGAGTACAAAACATCATTTTCACTACTGCCCTGCAGCTCCACTTGGGCTTTCTACCAGCTCTTCAGAAAACCTTATTCGGATGCTCCAAGAACAAGATTACCACGTCCCCATTTAGATGAGTAAAGAAACATATTACATAGAAGTTCTATGAAGAGTTGCTCATATTAAATGCCAATACGATTGAATGAAATGGCACAAGAACTATGAAAATTTTAAAGGTAAATTAAAGGAAAATAATAAAGGTAAATGTCTAAAAACGATGAATAAACTCTGTAAAGGACAAACTTTTGTCTGCATGAAATTAAAGCATTTGTAAACTGCGTACCTGTGTTCACCTCACTTCCTTCTGAAAGCTTGTTAAAGTAACAAGAGCATAAAAAGCTATAACCCAGCATCAAAGAGCATGAGTGAACGCTGGAAGTGAACGGCATATTTCAGCCAAGTGCTAGAATGAACGCGCACAGTGGAGGAGACAGAAGGGAACAATCTCCAACAGCAGTGGGCAGCACCAGCCTGCTCGTGTCTCAAGAACATCTGGGCATCTATGACGGCTGACAATTACGTTCACAAACTCGTCCTAGAAAAAGTGCTGCACACCTCATTGCTGAATATCACCATGGTTACCTTTAATGGCATCCCCTGGGGAAACCATGCAAACAACACCAGCACCTAGTCCACCCTTCAAAGCAATTTTGGAATCTGTTTTCTGGAAAGATCACCAGAGCTATCAGCATATGGCACACAAAAACATGCAATGACAGTGCGGCGCCTGTGGCTCAAAGGAGTAGGGCGCTGGCCCCATATACAGGAGGTGCGGGGTTCAAACCCAGCCCTAGCCAAAAAAAAAAGGCATGCAACAACAATGAACGTACACGGCAGGAAACCACCACACATCGACCCAAGCACAGCAGTGAGATCCTGATGTACCAAAGTTATGGAACCTTACCAAGTTGTCTGCTGCTGACATAAGTGCAAAGGGGTGAGTTCGCAAACTTAATTATCAGATGTCCTACATGATCTGACAGTGCATAACAGTAAGAAACCAAGGATAAGAGGTGGGTTAATGGTCTCTGTATGGGATTTGTAACCCACTTAAATCTATTGCATGCACCATGCCAGTAGCCAAATGTTTATACTCTGGGGAAACAAATACTATTTGCTAATGACAGAATGAATTATGGGCAGACAACTAAGACAGCTAATGTAAGTATTGACACTCAGAAAGGTCCTCTACATTTTGGCATTAATGCTCTGGAATTAAGACCAACTCCTAGTCTGTTCTCACTAGAACAAAGACTAACATCCTACTCTCCCTGTCCCCATACCCTGAATTCTCCATCAGGTTCTCTATTGAGTCATCCTTTGATATAGCTTTGTTTCAAGTACCACAAATATTCAAGTGCTGTCAAAATCTCTATCACAATATCTGTTTTATCTGTTTTACAAACCTCAAAAAGTAAAGAACTCTTAATCCATCACTCCTTAAGCCTTTTCCTTGCTCTATTCTATTTTCCTAATTAAATGGCAAAACCACCATTCAACTGCTCAAGCCAAAACCTGTGCATTCTTCTGCAGTCCAAAAGCAAGTTCAGACAAGTGTGACTTCCAAAAGCTGTCCCAAACCAATCCATGTTTCCTCCTCGCTGTACAAGGAACCACCAAAGTTCAAACAAGGATCATCTTTCACCTAGATTCCTACAATGGCTCTTTAATCACCTACCTCTACTCCCGGATTTTATTCTGATTTTTTTACAATGCAGTCTCATACCTCTGCTAAGACCCATCCAAAAGACTTCTTTGTCACTCAGAGTGCAACCCAAAACCTGTACCCAGGCTGGAGGACCCTAGTGATCTTTCCCTGCCAACTTCCCTCACGTCATCTCTATCATTTCTCCCTCTTTGTCAATGTCTAAAACACACTGGTCTTCATTAGAGATTTCCAAAGACTACTTCAAACCCAGGACATTTACAATTGCTCTTCCTTCTGACCAGTACTATTTTTTTTTCAGATCTTAGCTTCCTTAAAAGTCATCCCCAACCACCCAGGCCCTCTCTAGAATGTTAAAAAGTTGCCATAGTTGGAATTATTAGTTATTGCCATATACCTATACTATGTTTATTTTTGGTTTATTCATTTAATATCATTCTTCTTCTCCAGAATAAAAGCCCTGAGAGCAGAGTTACCTATTCTCTTCATCACAATATCCATCTATAGTGCCTAGAATGTGCTTGAGGCAAGGTACTCAAAATATTTTGCTGAGTAATTGTTTGAAAATGGAAGAAAAAGACTAATATAAAACCAGAGTTAAACCAACTCCAGAAAGAGAAAAACAGAATTTACTTAGTAGCAAGAGAATAACTTTTAGATTATTTAACTCAGAAATATAAGAATAAAATGAAATTATCAGAAAATAAGAGTTCATAGAAATGACAAAAATAATTTCTAAAATAATTTATCTGCACAGTGGAACTTTTAAAAAAAGAAAATATTAATTTAGTGGTATTAGAAGATAAATTTCAGAAATCACTTAAATGTGCTATCAAAAAATAAGAGACAAAAAATCAGAAAGAAAAGATAAAGAATGCAGATAGTATCTCCAGGAGGTATAAAGGGATCTCCTAAAAAAAAAAACAACACGCAGAAAATGGGGAGGAAGGAAACACACTAGGTGAGCATGGACTGCTATAACAGAATTTTATAGACTGGTTAGCTAATCAACAAATTTATTTTTTTCCCCCCCATGGTCTCTGTAGGCTTGAAGTCCAAGATTTAGATGCTAGCAGAATTGGTTTCCAATAAGACCTCTCATCCTGACTTACAATGGCTGCCTTCATGCTCTGCCCTCAGATGGCCTTTCTTCCATGCATATATAGCAGGAAAGAAAATAAGCTATAAGGTGACACCTGTGGCTCAAAGGAGTAGGGTGCCAACCCCATATGTTGAAAGTGGTGGGTTCAAGCCAAGCCCAGGCCAAAAACTGCAAAAAAAAAGAGAGAGAGAGAGAGAGAAAGTAAGCTATGGTATGGTGACCTTTTTTCCTGTTTCCAGGACACCAATCCCATTGGATTAGGGCCCCACCCTTATGACCACATTTAACCTTATTTACTTCCTAAAGACCCTATCTCCAAATACAGTCACGGTGGAGATCACAGGGTTTCCATATGAATTTTAGGGAGACAGAATTCAGTCCATAAAAGGAAGTAAAGAATTTTTTAATGCACGTAAGAAATTTTGCAAAAGCTGAAAGGAGGCATAAATTTTAAAATTGAGAAAACCTAGTAAACACCATAGTAGATAGTTATTTCTTTTCATGTTCTATATTTCAGAGCCAGGTACTATGGCTGGCACTCTAAGAAGCCAAGGCAGGGGGGGTTCTTTGACCTCAGGAGTTTGACCCCACCCTGAGCAAAAGCAATAGCAAGACACATCTCTGCTAAAAATAGAAAAACTAGCCAGATATGTATAGTACCAGCTACTCAGAAGGGAGGCTGAGGCAGGAGGATCGCTTGAGTCCAGGAGTATGAGGTTTCTGTGAGGTGGGCTGACACCACTACACTCTAGCTTGGTTGACAGAGTGACACCCTCTCTCAAAATATATGTCATAGTGAAATCTAAGAATGAAATAAAAAGAACATGCTCTAATCTTCCATAAACACTGAGTAGGAAGAAAAACCAAGTCACCTAACAAGATTATAACTACATTAAACTCTTAATGAGCATCACTGGGTTTAATACAAATAGGAGGAAAATTTTTTTCAACCTAAAATTGTCTAGCCAGCTTAAATTATTGACTAAGTACATAGGCAAAGTTAAGTTTCATTTTCAGGTATAATAAGGACATAGAAATTTTACATTTCACACACCTTTAGTAGGAAGTTGCCTGAGGTTGCCACCCAGCAAAGACATGGACAGTGTTACAGCAGGCAGACAGAACTCAGTCCACACAGGAACCCAAGAAAAGACTCCAGAAGAGGGAGATCCTAGGGTTATACAAAGCACTACAGATGAGATAGGTTTGTAGAGCTTCAAAATTAGAAAGGAGATAAAGTGAAATTTTAAAAGGATGAGAATTAGAGACTCCAGGAGAAAATTAATGAAATAAACTGTATAAGAGATGACACATGATTAGGGTGTGGGATTTGATTCTGCAGAGAACAATTTTCAGGTCATAATATCACAAATGAAAATAAGATGAAGACAAAATATCTCACAAAGTCCCAAGGCACACAGGACAGCAAGAAAAACATGTGGAGCATAGACAAAGAATTTACACCCAAGGAACAAATATAAATTTTCATGTAAATGACAAAAAACTCAATGGAAAAAGGAAGCAATTTATGAGAGAGTAAATGCCGGTTAAGCATTGAAAAAGTTGTTTATTCTTACTTATAAGAAATGCAAAACAAACTGGCTTTTAGATATCACTTTTCATCTGTAATATTAGCAAACATTTTGATAATATATAAAACCGGCTAGTGGATGTAATAGGAGCTTACATTCCATGTTGATGCAAGTATATACTATTAAGCGTTTTCTAGAAAGTAATCCAACAGTGTCTGTCACTAACTAAACGTACCTAAAAATAAATGTATCTACAGGACTGTTATTTACAGTAGCCAAAAACAAAAAGGCCATCATACAAATGTCCTTAATAGTAGTATAATTAAATAAATTATATCATAAACATAAGATAGAGTAGGAAGCAGCTATTCTAAAAAAATCAGATCAGTGGTTTGGAAGAACATTTATTATAGATCATTACATTGAAACAACAAAATTTTCAAAAGGCCATTTCGAAGAAACAATGGGATTTTATCCATGAACATTAAAATTAAATAAATTAAATAATGCAAGGAAGTATATGGAGGATCCTATTTTGTGTATGTGTATGAATATAAATATAGGAGGTACATATATGTGCATGTGTACATATGTGTATAAGAGTGTGCATATATTAATACATTTAATACAAAGAAAAAGGTGGACATATACACACAAAACTATCAGCAAGAGTAATCTTGTGGGTTAAGGGGACAAAGAAAAAAATTCTTTATACACTTGATAATATTTTCTAATTACAAAAAGCATGTAATTCTTTTTTTTTTTTTTTTGGTGTGTGCGTGTGTGACAGTCTCACTGTGTCACCCTGAGAAGAGGGCCCATAGTGTATAGCTCACAGCAACCTCAATTTCTTGGGCTTAAGTAATCCTCTTGCCTCAGCCCCTGAGTTGCTGGGACTATAGGTGCCGGCCACAATCCCTGGCCAGTTTTTTTGTTTGTTTGTTTTTAGTAGAAATGGGGTCTTGCTCTCACTGGTTCCAAGCTCAGGAGATCCATCCACTTCAGACTACCAAAGTGCTAGGATTGTTGAAAACATGTTATTCTTTTATTGTTTATGAATCCCAATCAAATGAAATAAAGAAATGATCAGTAAAGTATTTTTAAGATGAAAGGAAGAATCAATGATGGAATTAAACACTACTTTAACAACAAGGGGGAAGGAATCTCTACAATGAGTTATTTGCACTACAGAAGAATCTGTAGACAACATGAAATCAATAAAATAAAACGCCCCAGATAAAAGGAAAAGACAACAGAATAAAGAGAAAAACACAACTGCAGGGCTAAAAAGATAACCTAAGGATAAAGACAAAATAAATAAAAATAACACAAAACAGAATTATTGAATTAGAGGCCAAATGAATACAGAGAGTAAAAACAACAAGGTTACTAGTATCTCAGAAGAGTGTCAGTAAATATATCAGACAGAGGAGGATGATTCAGCAAATGGAAATCCATTGTTCTTCATTCTTACAAAATCTTGGTCTATCCTATAAATGGAGTAGAGAAAGCAGTTCATTTTTAAATACTGTAAGAAAATTTCCATGAGAAATCACAAAAAAAACTGTAATAATAAATCTGCCAATTAAATGAGCCTACCATGTTTGAGAAAATGAAAATAATTATTAAACAGAATCACCAAAACTGAGACATACACAGAAAAATTTTCCAGATTTCAAAAAGGAAGAGTTAGTTCCATGGAACTTAGTTAAGAAAGGCAGAAGAAAGAAAGGATGGAAGGAGAAAAAAAAGATGATGGAAGAAAAACAGAAAGGAAGAAAAACGGGGAAGAGTCAGGACAAAACCAGGCATGAACATGACTAGTGCAGTGAGGAGGAAGCTGAATGCTGGGAGAGTGTTTTCACCACTGTCACCCTGTCTGCTGGGTCTCTTTCAAAACCTGCCCTGAGGTCAGAGAGTTGCCGCTTATTACACTTGCCAGAAAGGCTTAGCTGGTGAAATCCAGGCATTTGCATTTAACTGTGAATAAAACTTTAAATCAATCATGAAAGGAGAAAGTACTTTAAAAATTTGAGAAGTCTGAAATTACCTCATGTAAGAGGTAATACGAATCCATTTAGAGAGAAAAAATAATGTTAAAAATTTCTTTAATACACTGTCTTCTATCCAAATCCAACTGCTTTTAGAGAGCAGGACCAGAAATCTGGTCCAAAAGTTGCAAAAACTAATTTGCAGCTGTGATCAAGAAGAGTATTCAGAGTTTCCAAGAACAAAAAAGTCCTTCTGTCCTCTGAACCTTAGGATTTCAGAAGATCTTGAAGATTAAATAACTTCTCAAATTAAATAAAAACAAAGAAATGTCCTTGCCAGATCCTAAGTCCCCATTAAATTCCTGCATCATTGACCCACCTGGGTTTCTTATTCCAGTACTTGTTTATATTCAGCCTCACATATTACAGGATGGCAAAAATGAATACAAATGTACCACCCCACCTGTGCAACATTGCTGCCAAGTTTAGCCTGACTGGCACTAGAACTACCAAAGAGGAGAGTTGAAGTCATGAGTCCAGAACTTGTCTTAAAAGCCTCAGATAGCAAGGAATTATATTTGCAAGTGCAATGAAGTAGAGGTGAAGGTTACCTAAACCTAAGTGGTAAGTAAACACTAAGAAGATTTCATGGAAGATGGTACAAAAAGTCTCCACAAGTATAGAATAGCAAATGCTCCCTTAATTACTTTTCAAAAACATCAAATGTCATCATCAACAAAGGTGTTGGATAACTGAATCAAAGTTTGTCGGAGACAGTTCTCTGGTCTGAATAACATGGATTACTGCAAACATATTTCAGTGAAATGAGATTATTTAAAATAATATTAAATGTCATCAGCACACATTAAAAGCCAACATCCTTGGAGCAAATGAAATGTATGTCAAGTGGAACTTAAACCAGTGATATTGAGCAAGAAATAATGGAAAACCATTGATCTGAGGAAATTAGGATTTTCTCAATCAGAGTGCAACTACGTTAGTACGCTGAAAGTAATTCCAGGTTATGTCGTGATCCAATAATAATTTGTCCTCTGTGATATTGGATTTTGCATTTGACTCTAAAGGGTCAGAAGAACAGCAGGAAAACTAAGGTTTCCAGTTTATCCGTAAATTGGATCCATGGAGGTACTGCCTAGAAACCAGACTGAAAACGTCTACGAACTGAGTAGGATCCAGATGGGCAGTGATCAACATGCTGACCACACATTTCAAAACTTTGTAAAAATCTCTATCTCTCAAAGTTATTTCAGATGAAGATACTTTCAAAGTTCTGCTATCACCAGCCATAGAATGTTTTCTGATATTGAACCCTTAAAAAAATCCTTATTGGGGCGGCACCTGTGACTCAGAGGAGTAGGGTGCCAGCTCCATATGCCAGAGGTGGCAGGTTCAAACCCAGCCCCGGCCATAAACTGCAAAAAAAAAAAAAAATCCTTATTGGTCATCAAAAACATGTTTTAATAGAGAAAGGGCAAGATGATGTACTATTTTTCTTGTTACCTACCTTCTATCAGTTCTATATTGTCAAATACCCTCTGATATGGTGACACGGTACTATGCTATCCTTCCACAGAGTACATTAAAACACACTCATACATGGTCTTTCTCATGGCTATCCCTTGACTTTGTCACTAGTAATAACATTTTCTTCATATCTCAATGTCAAGAGTCCCACTCTTTGACCACCATCTTTTGTCTTTCTAGGACACACCTTCTGGCACCATAATTCAAACAGTCTTTAGAACTCCCCAGAAACTCCAAACCATCATCATCCCCACCAAGATATTTTGAACTCCCTATATATTGCTTCCCTCCTCATCTGAATTTTTACCATCAGTTACCCTAACCACTCTGTTACATACAATGATCTTACTCCACTTTGAACTTTTCATGCCAAAACCATATACCAGTTAAATCCAACTCTCCAACTATTCTCCCACCTGCACTTTGATGGATAAATGTGGATGAAGGAAAACCCATGAAGAAGTTGGAGGGTCCTTCCCGCTTTACATTCATGACCTTGAACCGAGCCTTAAATGCTTTCAGGAAATCATGTTATTCCCTTCCTTGCCCAATCATGCACTACTAGTTTGGAGGGGTTTTTTGTTTGTTTGTTTGTTTGTTTTTGAGACAAAGTCTCATTTTATCGCCCTCAGTAGAGTGCTGTGGCATCACAGCTCACAGCAACCTCCAACTCTTGGGCTTAGGCGATTCTCTTGCTTCAGTTTCCTGAGTAGCTGGGACTACAGGCGCCCGCCACAATGCATGGCTATTTTTTGTTGCAGTTTGGCCAGGGCAGGGTTTGAACCCTCCACCCTTGGTATATGGGTCCGGCGCCCTACCCACTGAGCCACAGGCGCTGCCCCATGCTCTACTTTCCAAAAATGACTATTTCCTACCTTCTTCTCTTCATCACCAAACCTCCAACCCTTCTCTCCCTTATCCTCATTCTCAGCAGATAATTTGACTTCCTACTTCTTTTCCAACAAGCAGAAAGGAGCCCCCACTATCCTAGCAGACCTTTAACTAGCACTTCACTCTCATTCCCCTTCCAACTGGTATGCTTTATGGATTAAAGCTGTAACATCTCACCTATGTTTTAAATAACTATAAAATATGTTTGGTACATAATTAAAATTTATAGGAATAAAAATTCACTTCAATAGCTCACATTTTCTTCTGCAGGCATGGGATTAGTCATCTAAAATGAAGAAGAAAGTTGGTGTCTTTATAAGATTAAGACAGCCTGTGTTCTATCATCCAGAAGAGCAAAGTTTCTGGTTCCAGATAAAAGATAATTTGGCTTGTCACTGCGTAGGTAACCCAGGGATGCAAAATGTCACATCAACAATTTATTGTAGGCTTGGTGTCTGTGGCTCAGCGGGCTAAGGTGCCAGCCACGTACACCTGAGCTGGCGGGTTCGAATCCAGCCTGGGCCGGCCAAACAACAATGATGACTGCAACCAAAAAATGGCTGGGTGTTGTGGCAGGCACCTGTAGTCCCAGCTACTTGGGAGACGGAGGCAGGAAACTCGCTTGAGCCCAGGAATTGGAGGTTGCTGTGAGCTGTGATGCCACAGCACTCTATCCAGGGTGACAGCGTGAGGCTCTGTCTCAAAAAAAAAAATTTATTGTAACAATAAAAACTGGTGGAAAAAAATTAAATATCTGTAATTTAACTTCTTACACAAAGACATATATAATACAAAAAGCTCGCGCTCCCCCCCCCCCACGAACACTTCGCCTGATACTGTTCACCTAACACTTCAACAGTTCTCCTGATAGGTTTTAAAAAAGAAAGTCTAATTCTCAATAAAGCTGAGATAGTGCAGCTTTCTGACAATACATATTCAATTACGACTTTGTGTCATGATGTGTCTTGACCTCCCTTTGCATGATTCAGAGATCAATGTCCTACACAAATTAGGAGAAGTAAAATGGTTTAAGAAAGCACATTCACTGAACCACTTACTTTGTCTGAAAACATACATCCCCCCCTTCATTTAAAAAATAAAAGACTTTTTTTTTTCTTTTCCTCACCCTGAAGGAAAGGGAAAGGAAGAAAGAAGGAAAGCAGACCCTTCTCTGTCTGCTCTCTCCTTCCCCCAGGCCCCACCATGTCATTGTCATTAACTGTCCTCATTTCAAAGTTGAATACATAGGATTCATGCTTCTCCATGAATCCCATGAGGGGCTGAGGGAAAGAAAACAAAAAAAGAAAATAGTGACTAATTCTCACATAAATTGGAATTTTGGCCAAATTAAACATTAATTTTTAATTCAACTTGTGATTATGTGGTTTAGGATATTGCATCCTCATTTATAAGTGAAATGTTTGTAATTTCCCCTTTATATTTTCTCCAATTTTAATATCAGGTGTATCCAGATTAAGTAGAATGATTTTGAAGTACTTCTTTTTCTATTGTCTAAAAGATTTGGCATGATCTGTTTTTTGAAATTATCTTTCACTTGTATTTATATTAGTTGTCTTTTTTTCTAGACTTTGGAATAAAAAGTTAACTGATGATTCCATACTGAGCCTCAGACGCAAAGCATTCTATAAGAGACATACTCTTATCTAACGATGTGAATGTTACTTTCTTTGCATTATTATTGCTTGACATTTAAAAAAAAAAAAGTAAAACAAAACAAATTTGGTAAAGTGACAACCCCGTGATGTTATAAATCTAATTCTAGCATCTAAGAATTCTCATCAATGTAGATAAATGCACCATCAGTGGGGTTTTCCAGCTTTCATAATCTTTTGTCAATGGCTTAGCACCTAGCCACGTGTGGCTATTCAAATTTAAATGAGCTCATATTAGGGGTGTTATGAGGCAAATTCTTTATCTTTCAAGTGAAGGCTATAACCCATTTATTGCACAGGAAGACGGGGAAAGGGGAGAGGGAGAGCAGGGGAGGGAGGGAGTAGGGGGAGATAGGACAAAGGGTGAGATCACATGTGTGGTACATATTTGAAGGGTCAGTAGAAAACTTCTAAATATGGATCAAAAATGTTTTCTCATGAATGTTATGTCAATCAGGTTGATAAAAATATCTCAGATTGCATGTGAAGCCCGCACACTGTACCCCATGATTGAACTAATGTACACAGCTATGATTCAATAAAAAAAAAAAGA
>CAUYON010032301.1:0-14264 GCA_963573935.1 Arctocebus calabarensis
AATGATGTATGCAGGAATCGACTCCTATAACTTTAACAGCTATAGAAGAAGACAAGATAACAGGAAAGGGGACTTCCCAAGTTGGGGTTAGGGAAGGTGAATTAGAGGGAAGAGTTTTGATCATGACTAGATCTCCAGGAGGGAAAAGTTCTTATTTTAGTTAGTATGTCCCTCCCCAAAAGGGGAACAGGACTTTCAGGCATGATTAGGGAGGCATGAGAGAACAGCAAGTCCTCCCAATTGCAGCTTAAAGGCTGGGAGAAAAATTTGGTAACCGGCTTTCCAGACACTCCCTGTATAGTTATGGATTTGGGAGAAAAAAGACCAGGGTTAGAGAGAAGTACAGAAAAGGTTGCTCCAGTGTCCAGAAGAAATTTTATCTCCTGGTGCTCCACTATAAGGCAAACCTGGGACTCTTGAGGGGTGATGACACAAGATGGAGCCAAGAACCCCTAAACTTCTAAGAGATGAATACTTTCTTTATCAAAGAACAATAAAAGGGTATTTCAAATTCTATGTCACCCTTAGAGTAGGGTGAAAACAACAGAAATTTTAAAAGATGAGGTTTCTCACTCTTAATATTTTAAAATATTATTTGCTAAGCATAATCTATTACAATTAGATAAAAGTATAAGAGATATAAGTATTATATCAAGAAAACTAATAAAATATGAAAACCTATTAAAACAACACAAAATCCCTCCCCCTTTTTTTGCAAAAATAAGAGCACACCTATACAAACATACTTTTGTTTCTTCCTGAAGTGTAATTAGAGACTCAATTTATTCTTCTAACTGAAACAACTAATAAACTGAGGAAATGTGTAAAATGACTGTTTTGAAATAATGGGCAATAGTCAGTGAAGAAACAGTGAATCCCAAGAGATGGAAAACAATGAGGTCTCCTACGATTGCCCCAGCTTCCTGCCTTTAGAGAGTTTCCAGGCTGAGGTGCGGGGATGGGAAGCCAGGCAGAATCCAGCTGACCCCCTGAACTGAGGAGATTGAAACTACACATAATACCAGAACTATAGGAAACCTTTAAAAGAGTCAAAAAAAGTTATAACATCCACAAAATGAGACCAGCACCCTAGCAAAAGGAGCAAAGACCAGAAAGAATTCTTGGACGTTGGAACTGTGAGAGAAGAAAAATTAAGGAGAATTGGAAGATACAGCTGAAGAAATCTTGAATATAGAACAAAAAGGCAAAAAAAAAAAAAAAGCATAAAACGTAGAAAGAAAAGATAAGAAACTTGGAGGAGAATCAATCTATTCCAGAAATAGAGATTTAAAAAAAAAAAAAACTAAAGGGAGAAAAGTATTAAAAGAATACAAGTAAACATCTCATGACAGAAAAATTTTAGTTTCCTGACAGAAAGAATCCATGAAAACCAGAATAATTAGGAAGGAAAGAAGGAAGGAAGGAGTCTCATACTAATATGCTTTATTATGAAATTTCCTTAAACTGGAAATTTTGGAGAAATTTTTTAAATAAAGAAAAAAACCCTAAAGGTTTCCAGGAGGAAAAATAGATCATTTCCAGAAAAACAAAAATAATAATGACATTTGTCTTCTCCATATAAAAATGGAAAACAAAAAGGACATTGAAGAAACCTCTTTTCCATCTAATGCCATTATCTGAAGGAGGGGCTGGAAGCAGGGGTGGGTTTGCTGAAACCTATACCTAGCCAAACTAACAAATCAGGGCTAAGAGTGGAATAAGGATATATTTTAAGACTGACAATGTCTCAAAAAATTTACTTCTTGTGGACACTTTCTCAAAAGATACTGCAGGATGGGTAGCTCCAAAACAAGGGATAAAAACAAAGAAAGAGGAAAACATGGGACTAAATATGTAGAGATGAAAGAAAAAGGCCCAGGACCACAGTGGGACAAATAATTCTGAGTAGAAAAGAAGGAAGGCCCAGGTGAGATTTCTTTAGGAAAAAAACGGAACTGATAAATTTCCTAAGGGATATGACCAAATGGAAATAGACCCCACACAGGTTTCACAATTCTTTTAGAGGGCTTGGTTGAAATTATCATTAGTAGATTTAAATGTACTAGATAAATCTTGCTCTAAAATTACCTTTTTAATTCTTTTAAGTATAGACTTAGTTATCAGCAATTATTATACTTTTCGATTACTAAAGGAAATGTTTTAAAATGGCAAAACCCTGACTTGTACAATATCAAATGAATACGTGTCAAAGTTTTTTTTGTTGTTTTTTTGCAGTTTTTGGCTGGGGCCGGGCTTGAACCCACCACCCCCTACTCCTTGAGCCACAGGCACTGCCCTAAAAGTTTTTATTTAATCTGTCAATCACTGAAGAACCAATAAGACTTTATAACTAGCAGTCAGTGAGAAAACTAATAAGACAGACAAAAGAAAATCCACGTAACAAATATATAAATAGGCAATAAGTAATAGTGAAGTGAACGTCCTAATAATTGTAAAACTAGTCACTTCTACTAGGGAGAAACCAATCAAATCTCACTGGAATACTTTCTTTACCTGTTTATTGGCAAGATTCATTTGTGTTACTGTTAGTTTTCGATGATTTATAAAGTTGAAAAATGGTTCAATCAAGGACAATTAAGCACAGATCTTACAGAAACAAGGAACTCTGAAAGATCCACTAGACAATATTTAATATTCTGTTGGTAATATATTCAGTAATCTTTGCCCGCTTCCAAGCTTTTTACATTTTTTCTGACACATTATTAAAATTTTTTTTTTGAGACAGAGCCTCAAGCTGTCACCCTGGATAGAGTGCTGTGGCATCACAGCTCACAGCAACCTCCAATTCCTGGGCTCAAGCGAGTCTCCTGCTTCCGCCTCCCAAGTAGCTGGGACTACAGGCACCCACCACAACGCCTGGCCATTTTTTGGTTGCAGCTGTCATTGTTGTTTGGCAGGTCCAGGCTGGATTTGAACGTGCCAGCTCAGGTGTACGTGGCTGGCACCTTAGCCACTTGAGCCACAGGGCTGAGCCACATTATTTAAATTTTAAATTCAATTTTTATTTTAAAATATCATGGAGGCAAGCATATGTTTTATTAACCATGTTAAAAGAATACATAAGTAAGCTGGTTAATGATTGACCAGAATGGAGATAGCAAATTTTAGAACAATTTATCCAAACTTCAGGCAGACTACTAACAGGGGCAGAGTTTTAAGATATGTTTTACGATTTCTGAGTCATACAGGGGTGTCCAACCTGTGGCCCAGGGGCCATATGCAGATTATTTGAGGCCTATTTTGCTTATCTATACCCTTGGATATCAGAAAATTTCTTTTCTTATTGCTTGTCAACTTTCATTAATGTTTATGTTTTTAGTGTGTGGCTCAAGACAATTCTTCCAATGTGCAACAGAAAAAAAAAAAGATTGGATATGAAAGCCTGTTTATAATTAGTCCTTATTATATATTCTAAATGTGTCTGCTAGAGCCCTAAGGTAAAACATTTAGTTTGTATTGTTTAAATAAAAATTTTGAGAGACCATTGTTTCAGAACAACTCCCTGCACTAGGCTCTAACCAGAACATACCAGAAGGGAGTCACTGCTGGTAGGCTGGTTTAAACAACAAAAAAACTTCAGGAAATTCACAGCAACCAATCAAAAGGGCCCAGTCCACCTGAACCAGAGTGCTAAGGAAGGGACCCACCTGCTTTTTGCTTCCTGTTTCTGCTTTTCTTCAGCCTTTTCTGCCTACTAAGCCCACCTCCTCTGCTCAGCCCAGGATATTGCCTTTCTGTTTCACAAATAGGATGGTGCCTGGTTCATAAAATGGTAAGAAATGCCAGTTTGATCTTTAAGACTCAATTTGTTGAAATTTTGTTCTTTGCCTGTATTGATGCCCACCTTTTCCAGAGCAACTCAGTGGTAATGATAGTGGTGAAGAGGGAGAGGTGTAGAAACTAGTTCTCAATCCACAAATCTTGTGTGTAAGACACAGAAGCTAAGTGCGCTGTTTTGTCCTCTTAAGATGGTCAAATATTCGACTCGCACTGTGGAATTTTCTTCTTCTATCACCTTCTCCCTTCACGAGCTTTGCATGAAGACAAGAAGGCCGAGGTGGTAGAGAATCCTAATGGTAATGGAGGAGAAAGCCTCTTAAAGACATCACTGTTTTTAATAATAATGATCGGGAATGAGAGAAAATCATTGAGGCTAGGAGGAAAAGTTATTGTAACTCACTTCAGAGAAATCACCCAAAGTGATAGCAGTTGTTAGACTAAATAGAAAATTGGGAGTAAGAAAAGTAGGGGGACTTTAGCTGTGCAAAATTTGATTTACTAGCAACATTCCTATTTGTGAAAAACTAACTTCAACAAGGGAGAATGTCCTCTTTTCATGGGAGAATGTCCTCTCTTCATGGTGCATACTTGTTTTCTATGCTACAGGTTTTTCTTACAGGACAGAGTCTAGATGTTCCCCGAATACCAAGAGTGGTCTTTTATACTTCTATTCTTCCCCAAATACCAAGAGTGGTCTTTTATACTTCTATTGCTCCCCTCTTGAAAGAAGTTCCTGGAAGTGATTTATGGATCAAGCTCAACAAGGACCAACATATGAAGAATGTCCTGGGCATACTGCGGGGCTGGGGGCAGGGCGAAAGGATCTGGAGGTCAGGGGAAGGTATTGAACTTGCACGAAGGTCTTGTTGCGCGCTGGGCTATGTATGTTATCCTATTAGATAAGGACTTTCACACCAATTTTACAAGTGAGGACACCAACGCACTGCATCAAGCCCAGCTCGAGACAGCTAGTTGTGTGACTCCAAGGTTGATCTAAACAGAAACCCACTCTCTTTCTAACATAGCAAACTGCCTTGCTAGAAGCCGGGTGGTGGGGCTGTGCAAGTCTGGTTGCCACCTGTGAACCCCTTTTGGGGACTCTCTTTCTTTTTCCAGGTTTTGTTTGCCTATTGCATGTCCCCACTGGCTAGCTAGCCACCTTCGGAGCCCTTCTGTGGCCTCGTGCCCACCTTCTCCTCCTCCTCCTTCTGTGCTGTTTGCTGTATTATACGTGTGTCCTTCTCTTGAGTACCATGAAGCTCCTCTAAGGTCTTCTCTCTCCTCTGACTTCTGGCACTTAGAATCTGCTTTCCCTTTGGCGATTCTGTCCTGCCTTCTGTTAAGTGTTCCCCTCCATACAGTTCAGGGATCTTATTCACATCCTTAAGTAAATGGTATGACCTTGAGGATAAGATTGTGCTCTAGGGCAGTGTCTGTGGCTCAACAGAGTAGGGCGCCGGCCCCATATGCCGGAGGTGGTGGTTTCAAACCCAGCCCCGGCCAAAAAAAAGAATGTGCTCTAAAGCCTCTGTGGAAGTCTCTATTTCAAGTATGGGACTTCTCACAGAAGCGGACACTTAGTACAGACGTGACGCTAGATACATGCATGGTCGCACCCTCAGAAGCCTTTCCCAACCTTCCTATCTCCACCATCCAAAAGAATAACAGTACCTTATTTCTTCAGAATTCCTGAAAAAAGGGTAGCTTCTCGTAAGTAAAATTTTCCCTAGACGTGAATGAGTAATCAGAGTTTAATTCATCCCAATATCCCCCAAACAGTTTTCTTTGCTTTTCCATAGGGGTATGCACTTTAGCTGTTATGTAAATGTCTGGGGATTTCAGGACAGGCTGAAGGGGGAAGTATTTTATTCAGAGGTCTGTACCTTCCTCTTGTGAGGGAGGCTGACGGTACCATGAGTTCAATCCTGCACACAGTAGGCCGTCACAGCACATGCTGCCACACTCAGCGTACATCTCTCAGCTTTGTTCCCTTCCTCGTCCTTCCCACACCCCTTGCAAAGTGAGGCGCTGTGGTGATGTCAGCACCCTTGCTACCCCTTTCCAGAATGTTCCCAGAAGAATTCACAGCCAGTTTTGCCTTTTCCCTGCAGGCCTCCAATGACGGCTGAATGGGCTGAGAGGGCCTGGTGTCTTCCTGGGTATATTCCCACACTAGAACCCGCAGGGCAACTCTGTGAAACCCAGGTCAGCCTCCATAACCGAGAAGATCCACTTCATTAACTTTAATTACATTCTCATCATTTCCAATAAATTTCTTTCCAAAATACCACCCACTCTGACAACATGTAGTTTCCTATCGTTTAAAAAATTTTTTTCATTTGTTTGGTTCCAGGAATTGAATTTCCTCACAGGCATCATTGCCCAACTTCATGTCTAAAGGATTTAAGACAAAGCTTTTCAATCTCATGTGATGGGCTGGAAAACCAAGTCCCAATTTTCTTCAGAGATACCCCTATAAACAGCTTTTTCTGGCCACCACAGAATGGGGAAATTAGTGATTAAACTCTTCTCTGGCTCAGCCCCCTCCCCCTCAGTAGCTTTGTGAATTAGGTGGAGTCATTTGCATTTTTAAAGTTTCAAACCATTCATAGAAATATGCCATTTTGCGTTTTTATTTTTTATAATTAAAAAAAATTTTTGTTTTTATTAAATCATAACTGTGTACATTGATGCATTTATGGAGTTCAGTGCACTGTTTTGATATACAATGTGAAATGCTTACATTGCACTGGTTAACACATCTGTCACAATTATACTCTCCTCTTAATAGTTTTGAAATGTACCATTGCATCATGCACATTAGGTGAGGTCCCCCCAAATACCCTCCCTTCTCCTCCTGCCTCCCCCTTCTCCTCTCTCTCCTCTTCCCTTGTATTTTCTGGACTATAGTTAGGTTTTACCATTCATATGAATGTGTAGGTGCTTATATATTGATTTCATAACACTATTGAGTATATTGGATACTTTGTTTTCCTTTTTTGAGATACTATATTAAGGAGAATATGTTCCAGCTCAATCTAGGTGAACATAAAAGATGTGAAGTCTCCATATTCTTTTTTATGGCTGCATAGCATTCCACGGTATACATATACCACAATTTGTTAATCCATTCATGGGTTGATGGGCACTTGGGCTGTTTCCATGTCTTAGAAATTATGAATTGGGCTGCCATAAACATTCTGGTGCAAATGTCTTTGTTGTAACATGATTTTTGATAATCTGGGTATATATTTAGTAGAGGAATTGCAGGATCGAATGGTAGGTCTACTTTTAGTTCCTTGAGTATTCTCCAAACTTTAGCTTGTATTCCCACCAGCAGTGTGGAAGTGTTCCCTTCTCTCCACATCCATACCAACATCTGTAGTTTTGGGATTTTGTGATGTGGGCTAATCTTACTGGAGTTAGATGATATCTCAAAGTCATTTTGATTTGCATTTCTCTGACGATTAAAGATGAGGAGCATTTTTTCATGTTTTTGGAAGCCAGGTGCCTGTCTTATTCAGAGAAGTTTCTGTTCAAGTCTCTTGCCCACATAGAAATGGGGTTATTTGTTCTTTTCTTATTGATTAGTTTGAGTTCTTTGTGGATTCTAGTTATCAGACCTTTGTCAGAAGCATAACCTGCACAAATTTTCTCCCATTCTGAAGGTTGTCTGTTTGCTTTACTTACTGTGCGCTTGGCTGTGCATAAGCTTTGTAGTTTGATCAGATCCCAGTAATGTATTTTTGGTGTTGCTTCAATTGCCTAGGGTGGGGAGGGGGTCTTCCAATAAACTATTCTCCCAGGCTGATTTCTTCAAATGTTTTCCTTTCACTCTCTTCTAGTATTTTTATAGTTTCATGTCCCTTTTTTTAAAATTTTCTTTTTTGAGACAGAGCCTCAAGCTGTTGCCTTGGGTAGAGTGCTATGACATCACAGCTCACAGCAACCTCCAATTCCTGGCTTAAGTGATTCTCTTGCCTCAGCCTCCCAAGTAGCTAGTTCACAGTAACCTGCCACAACGCCTGGCTATTTTTTTTTGTTGTTGTTGTTGTAGTTGTCATTGTTGTTTGGCAGGCCTGGGCTGGATTTGAACCCACCAACTCTGGTGTATGTGGCTGGTGCCTTAACCATTTGAGCTACAGGTACCAAGCCATAGTTTCATGCCTTAAGTTTTAAATCTTTTATCCAGTGAATCAATTTTTGTTAATGGTGAAAGATGAGGGTCCAGTTTGAGTCTTCTATAGAATGCCACCCTGTTCACCCAGCACCATTTGTTAAATAGGGAGTCTTTCCCCCCACTGAATATTTTTGATAGGGTTATCAAATATCAAATGATGATAAGTAGCTGGGTTCATCTCTTGGTTCTCTATTCTGTTCCATAAATCTTCCTCTCTGTTTTTGTGCCAGTACCATGCTGTTTTGATCACTATAGATTCATCATATAGCCTAAAGTCTGGTAACATGATACCTCCTGATTTGTTTTTATTTCTGAGTAATGTATTGGCTTTTCAAGGTTTTTTTCTCATTCTATATAAAATGAAGAACTATTTTTTCAAGCTCTTTAAAGTATGACAATGATGCTTTAATAGGGATTCCATTAAATCTGTATATTGCTTTGGGTAGTATGGATATTTTAACAATGTTAATTCTTTCCAGCCATGAGCATGGTATGTTTTTCCATTTGTTAACATCTTCAGCTATTTCTTTTCTCAGAGTTTCATAATTCTCTTTATAGAGATTGTTCACGTCCTTTAACAAAGCTTTTCAACCTCATGTGATGGGCTGGAAAACCAAGTCCCAATTTTCCTCAGACATACCTGTGTAAACAGTTTTTTCTGGCTCCCACAGAATGGGGAAATTAGTGATTAAACCCTCCTCTGAGCTCAGCCCCCTCACCCTTAATAGCTTTGTAAATTAGGTGGAGTCATTTGCATTTTGAAAGTTTCAAACTATTCATAGAAATATGCCATTTTGTTTTTAAAGGCAAGTAATAATGTTGGAAGAATTTGGAGGTGACAGTTATGATTTAATAAAAATATTAAGAGGAAAAAAAAAAAAGAAATGCCATCTAGTTCTCTTGATTTAAATTGAGGGAAGAAAAGCCATTAGTCTCATATCCATCCTTAGGGGGAAAATGCATCTTTAAGAAATAATAGGAGCGAACAGTTCCATTTAGAAAGTATTCAAGTTTTTTTCTGAAATGTCATGCTTAATATCAATTATCCATTTTCCTTTCTCTTTGTGCTAGCCTCAGAATTCTTCCTGAGAAGCTAACTTTAATCTTCTGCTTTGTTTCAAAGCCTATATTATTAGATTAACCTCTTTTTTTTTTTTCATTTGGGAATGACTAATTAGCAAGCAGAAACTAAATTTAAAAATTAAACTTCCCCGCACAGTAAATTTTCTCAAGACTCCCCCCCACCCCACCCAGACCCTGTAGCTGATATTAATAGGATCTTCTGTAAAACCTTTACTTCATGCTTTGCTAGAAAGACAAACTGCATTTTGGACCACATCAACTAGAATAACACACCGGGTGCTATAAGTGAACTTTTCTGTCCCTGCAGGGTGAGAGTTCAGTGATATGGAAGGCCAAGTTTTTGAAAAAAGGACAAGAAATTTTCATGGCCCACACAACAAAGGAATCTGATAGGAAATGCCGCTGATAATTATAGAATTCAGGACTAGAAAGGTCCAAGAATATACTGTAACTCCTTCATTTTAAAGATTAGGACAATGAGACGCAAACCTAATTATTAGTGAAGCCTGCAGGTTTATACAGGTCTCGTTAGGTGTCTGATCTAACCCACTGTGCTCTGAAAACAGACGCAGGAACAGATGAGGCAGTCTCATCCAGCTTAGTCTGAATTTTGGTTAATTGCTTCTTCTTACATGTACCCCCAATACCACAGTTCATTCCATTCTGATTTGTTTTCTTCTTTTGTTTTACTTCCTTCCCCTTTTTCACTCTGATTGTTTTTGCTTATTAAAAGCCCTGATTATTTCTACTTCCTGGGAAATGGGTGCCTTCCTGGGTGATGACTGTGGTTTCCCCAAAGCTGGTCTTTTCTCAGGGTCCCCCTATATCGCTCAGTCTCCATCTCATCTCTCAGCTCCCTAACTTTTGCTGCTAATAGATGCCAGTAAAAGATGGTTCCCTTTGTTCTATATAAATTTGGATAAAATACATTTGTTTTACATGTGACATGCTATCAAAAAGCAAGCTGGTTCAGTTCTAGAAAGTAAAGGCCCCAGTAAGAGCTAGGTAATGATTTCAGGAGGAAGAGGAAGATGATGATGTCGATAATGATATTGATGCCTTGCAATCTTTTTGTTCTTGCCAGCATGCAAAGATTTTTCATTTTCATTATCTCATCCTATGAGTTAGGTCAATATTATTTTTGTCATTTTATTTGGAAGCCAAAACTTGGATAAGTTAACTGATGTGCCCCAGGTCCTCATTCCAGGGAAAGAGATAAAGTCAGGGATCTAACCTGTGTTTTAGGACCCTGAGCTCTGGACTATACTGTTTCTCTGGAATGTAGTCTGATCAGAGGCCAAATCAAAAGGCATCTCACTGCCAGGTGGCGGAAGGTTATTAAAACCACCACAAAGGTTTTGGGTAAACATAAAGGGAAAACAAATGTTGGCAGGTCAATAAAACATGGGAATATTTCTCTAGTGAAGATTGTGTAATCTCCCCTTAACAGAGGATTTACCTAAAGTGACAGGTTTCCAGGTTTCATGTCCCTTTTTTTAATTTTCTTTTTTGAGATAGAGCCTCAAGTATTCCAAGATCTGTTTCCAGGAGACAATTTGGCAATAGGTATCAGAAACATCAAAGGTGTGATTAATGGTAATCTCAGACAAATTACTCAGCATTTCCAAAGTCAGTTTCCTCATGTGTAAATAATTGAGTTTGGGCTAGGATTAAATAAAATAGCGTTTTGTAAAGCACCTGGCACAGAGGCTGCATTCAACAGCTCTTGCCAATATTTTCATCAGTAATGATGATAATAGTATCACTTGTAAGAGGAAATAACAAGCACAAAGATTTAACAACAAAGACATTCTTTTCTGTATTTTTACAAATGGTAGTAAAAAGTTGGAAATAACCTAATGTCTGGCAATGGAGATTTGGTAGAATATTGCTGGTGTGTCTAGGTTCTAGATTATTGGACAGTCATTTAAAAGGACATAAAACAAGTTATTTATTACATGGTGGGATAGTCATCATTTATTGTATATTAAAAAGTATGCTATAAAATATAAAGTGTAGTGTGCTTTTTTGATAAACACATATACAGGTATACATAGATATAGAGATAGATAAAAATCTGGGTGGGTTTAGATCACTGTGTGAACAATGACTGATCCTGGAGAGAGAATTATGAATGCTTTTTATTATCTTATTTTTGCTGATCTGTATTTGAATTTTTTCAGCAATAAACATGGACTTCCTATGAAATAAGAGTCAAACGAATTTTATAGAAATTCTTGAAATCAAATGTCAGGCTTTCTTGCCTCCCCTTCTCTTCCTCTGCTTATCAGATCCGTGCTGTAGGGCACTAGAAACAGAACCTTCACTAACCAGTCGGTTAACAAGTACTGTTGAGTATCTACTATAGCACAGGCACTAATACAGGAACTGGATGTAGAGAGAAACAAGACGAACAAAACCACCTCCAAAGGGCTTACGTTTAGCAGAGGGAAGACCCAAAATAAACACATGAAAAAGGGAAAGTCAACCCCACATCCAGATGAGATGGACATTGCTGGGGAAGCTACCTTCCTAGCAACACTCACTGCCCGGGCCTCCAAGAACCTCGCAATCTGAGACCTGACGTCATTTATTTGGCGAAAGGCTGCTTATCTCACAGAGTGCACAATCTGCTTGGGGTGACATGGTGTGTCAATATTGGTAATTTATACTCTGGAATGATGAGTCATTTCCCGAGAGCAGACTATCTGATCTTAAAGGGAAAAGGGCCGGGAATCAAGCGGGAGTGGGGTGAGGGGACAAGTCTGGTTTTGTAGCTTCCCACCTGCACAGAGGTGGAGGATGTGAAGATGGGGCACTGGAGTGTGCAGGAGCCAAGTGGAGAAGGGGCCTGCGAGTGGGGTGAAACTTCACACAATTCCCTAGGTTTTTGTGAACCTATCTTGGTTCTAGTAGCTTTTCTATACATCTGAAAACAAACTTTACCTTCTCTCCCCCTTCACTTTCCTTTCCCCCTTTTGTGATCTAGCTATTAGAAGCAGACCCACCTTTGAAATATTAGTTTTAAGGATTTCATCCTTCCCCAATTGACCTCTTGTCCCACCCCCAGTTGGGCAAATGCTCTCTGGATTTTCCGACACCACTTTATTAGATGACATTTCTCCATGTTACTTCTTTGCAATGTTTGCACTGTGCTGTAGTTATAAATGCGAGGCATTGGATCTCTCTTCTAAGCCTAGATGATCCTAAATTACGTAGTATGTTAAGAGGTGACTACTGTTGTCAAAAAAGATACAGCAGAGGTAAGGGGGAGGGGTGGGCACAGCATTTTGCATTTAAAGTAGGATTTGCGGGGTGGGCCACATTGACAACTGGAAAGTGGAGTGGTCGGATCATGAATATTTCTTATTTTCTCTAGAAATCCCAGATCCCTGTCTGTGTCAGTTCTCACACTGCACTAGGCAGACAGAGTCAGCATTGATAGATATTGAAAACTCCCAATTGTTAGAAGTCTAGGGTAGGGTCTTTTTTTATGGTTCTTTGTGTGGTTCAAGAACAACATTCTGCAAACACAGAAATAAATAGTCACTATCCTCATCATGGTACAATTTGGGAGGTGTTTACTAAGTGTTTGTTGGATAAATTGAATAAACAAATGTTGGCAAAATTTGCCACACACAGGTACCACTCAGCCGTTCACATTGGGATTTCACTCAAGTTGCCAGGGCGCCAGGCAGATGGGATGCCCTGTCATTGCTGCATTCCATTCCCACGCTCACCTCTGGGTCATGATATGTGGAAAGAGGTAAAACCCTGGCTCTGGAAGAACATAAGACACTGGGCTGGTATTGAACCAATGGGTGAAATGGGACGAGTACTGAGCTGACCGGCTTGGTGGGGCTAATCCCGTGGTCATTGTGTGATAGTCTTGTAGGTGTCAAAAGGATCTTTGAAGGCCCGAGGAAAGGGGAGAGGCAGGAGAAAGAGAAACATGTTCTGATGGAGACATTTCAAATACCAGCTAGGTGTTTAGAAACTGTATTGAAGGTCGTATTTTCCCTTGTATGCCTGCTAGATGTCCCCACCACCCCTCACCAGATTCAATTGTCCTTTAAGGCTCTTGCACTCTAGCAAGGAGTGAGGTTTGAACCTCTGGTGTATATTTATAGACTGTTAGAGACGTGAGAGCAATCACAATAGTTCTTTGAGTGGATTTCTTCCCCTCCCATAACCTAAATAAACGTCACCCAAGGGTGGTTATTCTAATCTCTTCTTCACCCTTGCCATACCCAACTCCCTTTATTATTTCCCTAGCAACTGTGCAGCATGGAGAGGCTATAAAAGAGGCAACAATAAACAAAATGAATGATAACAAAAGTGTCTGGCTGGCAGAATTAGCACAGAGGAGGATTGAAAAGTCTGATCTCGAACTGGTTAATATTTCTTATTTTCTCTAGAAATACCAGACCTTTGGCTGTGTTAGTTCTCACACTGTACTAGGCAGACAGAGTCAGCATTGATCGATATTGAAAACTTCCATTTATTAGAAATCTAGCTCAAGGAAAGAAGAAAGAGTTAACAGTGACTTTTCTTAAATCATGAGGCTTGACCCAAATAATTTTTCAGATAGTTTGTTTTTATTCTATTACTGTTATTTATTTCTGGTATTCCAATGGTCCCAGCGATGACCTTTAATACCAAAACTGACAGAGAAAGTGATATTCATTGTATTTCATTAAGGTCTAGTCTTATCATACATTAGAGCTGAGGTATTCACTCCTGCTTTCTACAATTTTCTCTTCTTTGACATGACATACTTTGTATCTTTATCCTGATCTTTTGTGGTTGGTATTATTTAGTTCCGCATCAATACTGAATAAATTATGGAACATATATCATCTCTGGAAAAAAAGAAAAGAATTTTCCTTCATCATTCAACTTTTTTTCAGGCACTGATCTAGGTGTTTGGAATACAGAACACAGATGAAAGCTGCATACATTCTATTTGGGAGAAGTGCAATAAAGGCTAAATACTTTAAATTAAGTAAGTTACATAGTATGTTAAGAGGTGACTACTGCTGTCAAAAACATACAGTGGAGGGAGGAGCCAAGATGGTGGCCGAGTAACAGCTTCCTTGCAACTGGGCTCGGTGAGACTGGGGAGAGAAGACTTCAGGCATCTCTGGCTGACGAGATCTGCCCAGAAACATCCCTTTGGGGACACAGGGAGACAGCATGA
>CAUYON010032303.1:0-11044 GCA_963573935.1 Arctocebus calabarensis
CAGGCTGCTGAGCAGTTTGTAAGGCATTCTCCATGGGAGATAAACAGCACTGGAGGAAGGTATGTCTTGGGCTGTAGGGAGGCCTTTCAGGCACCTCACTGCCTCTCTGCACATTCTTACAAAAGTCTCCAAAGAGCTTCCGTGAGAAAACATTTCATACTTTGAAACTATTTGGTCTGTGGTTTACAAATCCTTCTAAATAAGACAGATTAGTCCATAGAAATCCAAAACTTTATAAAAAATTGTCCTTTAACTCTCCTTCTGGACGGGAATCTCTTTGGAAAGCTGGCTACAGATCGCCATCTTCGATTGTGCTGATTTTACTACACTAACAATAGGAAACTAATAGACCGCCCCTTCCTGAGATGGGGAAAACTCCTTGAGTAGCAACAGGAACTTTGATTTTTATGATCACTACACATCCAAATATAGATATCAAAGAGAAAATTTGATGCATGTATCTGAATCTCTGAGGAAGGTCAAGGTTAGAGAAGAAAATATACGAGACTAATTGAGCACTTAGGTTATCAATATAGATAAGAAGAGAGGATGGTACAGGGCAGATCCTGGGGATGTTAGAACATCAAGAGATAAGGAGGTAAAGAGGAACAAGAAAAAAAGACAGAGATGAAATTACTTGGAGAAAAAAAGAGAAAATCATTTCAGGTGGAAAGAAGTGTTAAAAAGGATTGAGTATTACTGAGAGGTGTCAGGGAGAATAAAAGAAGCTATGTATGGACTTAGAATGTGGAGCATGTTCATGATTGATAAGACTTATTTTATGGTATTTTGGGAGCTAGATTCAATATGGAATCAATAGGAGGTGAAAAATCAGAGTGAATGAGCATAGCCATCTCTTGAAGAATTTTTTTTTTTTGTAAATGAGTAACAAAGAACAGAATTGAGATAAACAAGACAGTAACTAGAAAATAATGTGGGATTCAAGTCTCATGGGAATATGTTTGTATTTTAAAAGGTCATGCTAGTTGTAGTGTGGACAATAGACTCTAGGGAGAAGTTAACAAAAATAGTATCATGAAAATGTCAAGAATTGGGGAGAATAGGATTGGTTTTGTGAAAATTGATAGTGGAATTCAGTAAAGTGGAGGTGCATTGAAATTGGAGAGAAATGGGCAGTTAGAAAAAAGCTTTCTATGTAATAAAATTTTTGGAATGACAGAAATATGACTGTTTCTAAGTTTGGCATTGGATATATGATAGTGCCATTTATTTAGGAAGGAAGTCATTAAAGTGGAGGTATGGGTGTAATATGACAAATTCATTTTGGGACATGGAAAAGGGAAAATATGATCAATTCAAAATCAAGGCTGTCTTCTTAACTGTAAGGTAGTTTTCCACTATAAATGGTGATGTTTGCATCCTATCAGAAATTCTGTATTGGCCCAAGTCTGAGGTAGTGAATCTTTTTTGTTGAACATGCAGAAAGTATAAATACATAAGAATAGAAGCATAAAAAAAGCAAAATTAGAAAATAAAGTCATTAACTATATCAAAAAGAATACAAAATTTGCAGCAAAAATAATACATATAATCACCTGTCAGTTTCTTTATTCTTTTCTTCCTTTCTTTTCTTTTCTCTTCTCCTCTCCTCTCTCTAGCCTCTCCCTCCCCTGTCCCTCTCCTTTCACTCTCCTTTCCTTCAGAGTCTCCCTGTGTCACCCTTGGTAGAGTGGCTGTGGCGTTATAGCTCACAGCAACCTCTAGCTCTTGCGCTTAGGCAGTTCTCTTGCCTCAGCCTGCCAAGCAGCTGGGACTACAGGTGCCCACCACAACGCCTGGCTATTTTTTTTGTTGTTGTTGCAGTTGTCATTGTTTAGCAGGCCCAGGCTGGGTTTGAACCCTCCAACCTCAGCGTATGTAGTCAGAGCCCTAACCACTGAGCTATGGGCACCAAGCCCACCTGTCAGTTTCTAACAGAAATCCCAATGAGAGTTTGTTGATGCACTCTCTGTTTTTTGGATGTAGGCATCTAAATTGATAAATTTTCCTCTCAGGACTGCTATTGCTATATCCCACAGGTTTTGGTGTCTTCATTGTCGTTATGCTAAAGGAAGTTAATGATTTCCTCTTGTATCTCTTCCTGCAACCCCACTGTCATTCAGCATAAGGTTGTTTAATTTCCATGCCTTTGTGTGGGGTTGAATGTTTTTGTTGGAGTTGAATTCTACTTGTAATTCCTGAGAAGACACAAGATAAGAATCTTTTGATTCTGTTGGTTTTTCTTGTGTCCTAGGATGTGATCAATTATGGAGAATGTTCCGTGGGCCAATGAGAAGAACATATATTCTTTAACTTTGGGATAGTGTTCTATATATGTTTATCAAGCACAGTTGTTCTAAGGAACAACTTAAATGATACCCATTTAAGTCCCTTGTATCTTTCTTTAGTTTCTGTTTAGAGGATCTATCCATCTCTGTTAAGAAGAGGAAATAAAGGGCATCCAAATGGGAGCAGAGGAAATCACTCTCCCTCTTTTCTGATGATATGATCTTGTACTTAGAGATCCCCCAAGACTCAAGCACAAGACTCCTGAAAGTGACCAAAAAATCCAGTAATGTCTCAGAATATAAAATTAATGTCCACAAGTCAGTAGCCTTTAGTATACACCAGTAACAGTCAAGCTGAGAAGCTGATTAAGGACACAATTCCCTTCACAGTAGCTTCAAAGAAAATGAAATACCTATGAATATACCTAACAAAAGAAGTGAAGGACCTCTATAAAGAAAATTATGAAACCCTAAGAAAAGAAGTAGCAGAAGATATTAACAAATGGAAGAACATACCATATTTATGGCTGGGAAGAATCAACATTGTTACAATGTTTATACTACCTAAAGCAATCTGCAGATTCAGTGTCATTCCTGTTAAAATACCAACATCGTACTTTCAAGACTTGGACAAAATAATTCTTTGTCTTGAATAGACACATAAAAAAATACCATATAGCTAAGGCAGTTCATAGTAATAAAAACAAAGCTGGGAGTATCAGCCTACCAGACTTTAGTCTATACTACAAGGCCATAGTGATCAAAACAGCATGGTATTGGCACAAAAATAGAGACATAGACATCTGAAATTGAATAGAAAACCAGGAAATGAAACTAGCATCTTACAGCCACCTAATCTTAAATAAACCAAACAAGAACATTCACTGGGGGAAAGAATCCCTATTTAATAAATGGTGCTGGGAAAAGTGGATATCCACATGGAAAAGACTGAAACTGAGCTCATACCTTTCTTCACTCACAAAAATTGATTCAAGATGGATAAAAGGCCTAAATTTAAGGTATGAAATGATAAAAATACTCAAAGAAAGCATGGGAAAAACACTCGAAGATATCAGCCTGGGGGAAGATTTTATGAAGAAGACTTACATGGCAATTGCAACAACAACAAAAATAAACAAATAGGACTTAATTAAACTGAAAAGCTTCTGTATAGCTAAGGAGACAACAACCAAAGCAAATAGACAATGGGGAAGGATATTTGCATATTTTGAATTGGACACAACCTTGATAACTAGGATCTATAGAGAACTCAAATTAATCAACATGAAAAAAGCCAACAATCCCTTAAATCACTGGGCTAGAGAGATGAATAGAAAGAAGACAGATGAATGGCTAACAAACATATGAAAAAATGCTCATCATCCCTAGTTATTAGAGCAATGCAAATTAAAACTACCCTGAGATATAATATTAACACCAGTGAGAATGGCTCACCGCACAGAATCTGAAAACTGCAGGTGCTGGCATAGATGAGAGAAGGGAATACTTTTATACTGCTGGTGGGACTGCAAACTAATATAACCTTTTTTGGAAGGAAGTTTGGAGAACCCTCAAAGAACTCAAAGTAGACCTCTCATTTGACCCTGCAGTCCTATTACTGGGCATCTACCCAGAAGAAGAAAAATCCTTGTATCATAAGGACTCTTGCACAACTGTTTATTACAGCTCAAATTACAATCTCCAAAATGTGGAAACAGTCTAAATGCCCACCAACCCAGGTATGGATTAACAAGCTGTGGTATGTGTATACCATCTGATACTATTCAGCCCTTAAAAATGATGGAAATTTTACATCTTTTGTATTAACCTGGATAGAAGTGGAACACATTATTCTTAGTAAATCATCACAAGAATGGAGAAGTAAGAATCACATATGCTTAATTCTTATATGAGGACAATTAATGACCTAGTATATGGTGGGGGATGGGGGAAGGGGAGAACAGAGAGAGGGAAGGAGGGGGGGGAGGTCACAGTGTGTGACACACCTGTTGGGGATGGGACGCAATTATAAGAGGGACTTTAACCTAACAAATGCAGTCAGTATAACCTGGTTCTTTGTACCCTCAGTGAATCCCCAACAATAAACAAACAAACAAACAAAAAATACTGCTGAGATTTTCTTAGGGATGACATTGAATCTATAAATCCAGTTTGTGGCTGTTGACAGCTTAATATTTTTTGAGACTTCCAATTCATGAACTTGAAACAACTCATTTATGTAGTATTTTTTTCTCTAATATTTTGTGGTTTTCAGTGTATGCAGAAGTCTTGCATATTTGTCCTTGTACTTTTTCTAACTATTTTATGTTTCATGATGGTTGTCAATGGTATTGTTTTAAATTTCACTTTTAATTATTCATTGCTAGTATATAGAAATACAGTTGATTTTTATATATTGAATTTCTGTCATCTGACTTTCCTAAATGAATTTTTCAGTTCCAGTAATTGTGTGTGGATGTGTGCTTTCCTTAGAATTTTCTCTGCAATCAACCATGTTGTCTGGAAAAAAAGCAACCCCAAATACAGTTTAATTCCTTATATTCATGTCTTTATGCCTTTTATTTCTCTTTCTTGCCTAGTTGCATCATCTGCAACTGCTAGTTAAATGTGGTAGGAGAGGATATTTTCCTGACTTAAGGGAAAAAATGTTCACTATTTTGACATTTAATTATGATATTAGAGTGAGATTTTCTTAGATATGTTTATCAGATTCCCTTCTAACCTTACATTTTGGGGATCAATACCATATAGCCATGATGTGTTATATGTAAACTTACATTTGGAACTTGATGTGCTAATATTTTGTTTGGATTTTTACATCTTTATGAGTGATACTGGTTTGTAATTTTCCTTTCTTATAATGCTGCTGTCATGTTTTGGTATCAGAGTTATAATAATAATGAAGGATATTGTGATACCCTCCCTCTACCTCTTTTATTCTGGTTTCTTTCTGAGAACCAAAATTGGCTTCTCCAATACTCAATATTGTTTGTCTCTTTTCTATTTAATTGTATTGTACTATCCTTTAGTGCTTCTTTTCTTCTAGTTAGTTTGTATTAACTTACTGTTTTTATGGCTTCCTGACATGGGAGCATAGATCATTGGTTTTAAATCCTTCTTAGTTTTTAATACAAGTTTTTTAAAGCTGTAAAATTTCTTCTAAGCATTGCTTTAGTTAATTTCACAAAATTTTATATGTTATGCTTCTATTATTGTTTAGTTCTAAGTATCTTCTAAATTCTTTTATGATTTCTTCTTTGGACATGTGGATTATTTAGAAGGGTATTGCTTACTTTCAAATTTTAGGGGAAAGTAATTTCTAGACCTCTTATTATTGATTTCTCTGGTTTGTAGATACGGTACATATTCTATACAATTAAAAAAGAATTTATTAAGAGCTTCTTTATTTTTTAGGTCTGTTCTATTGCATATTCTTCAGTGTAATTGACAAGAATGTATATTATATGAATTCTGTTTTGTTGAGTTTAGATTCTAAATATATTTTAAGTTAAATTTCATGGATAGTGGTTTTCAAATCTTACATCTGTACTATTTCTTTTTTATTACTTCTTGAGGGAGGAATGTTAAAAATCTCTCAAGTATGTGTGAATGTTTCTATTTCTGACCTTATTTCTGCTAGTTCTTTGCTTCATATACGTTAAAATTTTTAGGTAAATGCATATTTAGGGTTATACTTTATTAAGAAAATGGCCTTCTGTTCATAGTAATACCCCTTTATCGTTGTGAAATAATACTCATTTTCTCTGGTTATATATATGGGCTTGAAGTCTACCTTGTTTTGTATTTATATAGCCATACCAGATTTCTTATGTATGGATTATGTGATATAAATTTTTTCCATTTTTTTTCAATCTATTTATGTCTTTACATCTATAATGCATCTTTTTTATGCAGCATGTATTTGGATGCTTTCTTATCTAGTTTAATAATCTCTGCCTTGTAATTGGAGTGGTTTTATGTATATGTAATGTAAGTATTGATATTTGTGTTTACATATGCAATTTTGCTATTTGATTTCTATTTGTCTCCTATTTTATGTTTCTTTGTTCTTCCATTCTAGTATTTTTAGGTTAATTAAATATTTTTAGTATTTCATTTTATATCCTCTATTGTCTTTTACTTACATCCTTTGTATTAGTTTTTAATAGTTGCTCTAGAGATTACAATATGTGTCTTTATCTAGTTAACTTCCTTGAGAGAGTGTTACAAATCTGCATATCAAATGGAACAACCACATAATACTCTTATAGTTATCCCTCCTTGCTTTTATGCTCTCGATATCTTTACATATGTCATAGGCCAATAATATATTACTATAGTTTTTGCATTAGTTAATTGACTTTTAAAAATAGAGGTAAAGAAGCATTATATTTACACATATATTAAATGTGCCAAAAGTGTCTTTTTTTCCTTTGTACATATGATCTAATTATTTCCTTTCAGCCTTAAACATTTCTTTTGTCTTTCTTGTCAAGAGGATCTTCCATAATAGTATTTGCTTATCTGAAAATATTGTTACTTTGCTTTAATTTTTCAGAGCTATTTTTGCCAAACATAAAATTTTAGGTTAATATTTTTTTCCTTTCAACATGAAGATTTTAATCCACTGTCTCCTTGTCTTTATTGTTTCTAACACTAGATCAACTGTCCTTTGTTTTGGGGTGTGTATGTGGCTGTGTGTGTGCATGCATGTTCATGCATGTAAGTGCTTTTTAGCAGTGTGACTATGATTTTACTAGATGGGATTTCTTTTTGTCTTAGATTTGTTGTTGTTTCTGATACAATCTGTAAATTTTCAACCATGTTTTTAAAGATAGTTAAAGATAATTTTTTTTGTTTTGATCTCTTTCCTCTAGGGTTTCCATTTATAAGTATGTTAGACTACTTTTTAATGTTCCTCAGTTTATTAAGATTTTGTTATAGTAATAAATTAATTTGTTTATTAATTTATTTATGATTTCTCTGATTCCATTTGGATAATGTGTGTTGAACTCCAAGCGTATTCATACTTTCTTGAGATTATCTGATATTTATTCCATCAACTAAAATGTTCAATTTCAGATACTGTTTTTAAGTTTAGGGTCTTCACATGGTCTTCTTTTCTATACATCTATTGAAATTTCCCATTTGGTCATTTTTTCAGACCCAAATTCTTTTGTAGATTTTGTAACATCTTTATTAATTTAAATTTTTGGTTTAATAATTTCAATATCAGGATTGTTTCTGTTACCTCAGTTTTTCCTTGATGATGTATTACATTTTCTTACTTATTTTCACATCCAGTGATATTTTAGTACATACTGATATTATGAATCATATGTTGTAGATAGTCTGGATTATGTTATTTTCTTTGGAATAGTTCTGTGTTTAATTGTAGCAGTTTATCTTACTGGCCAGTCTCATTAAATTTGGGGAGGCTTGGTATTAGATTTTGTTAAGGTAGGTCTGTTTTCATTTTTCCTTTAGTCCTGAGGCAAATAGTTTTCTGAAATATTCTTTTCTTCTTACTTGTGGCCTTTCTGTGATGTCACTGGATAGCCCTAGTTGTTTCCCAAGTCCCACCTTAGTTGATAGAACTTGAATTTCAAATTCTGATGCCCCTGAGATGTATATTTGCTGAAATCTCTCTTTGATTCTTTCAGTCTTTCATTGGTAGGTTTTTTCCTGTGCTCTTTAGAGTCTTGCAATGAAGTGGTCAGCTATAGATTTATGTGCAGGTTGCAGGTTGTAAGTTTTTTCTCTGTGTATTTCTTCTTTCCTGGATCCCCAACCCCATTCCTAGATGCTTTTTGCAGCATTCTGGTATCTTCAAACTTTTGTCCTCTGACTCTTCAGGCCAATAAGAATGTAGAGTTCTACTTGAATTTCTGTTATATGTCCCAGAGGAAAAGTTATATAAAAGTAGATCTCAGCCAATGTGGTTTTTTTCTTTCAAAGGGTAGTTCCCCCTTCATTTGGTTTTTCTAAAGTACCTTCAAAAAGGTGTTTTTATATTTTGTGTAGAATTGGTATTGTCTTGTAGCAGGAGGGTTACTTTATATAGAAAGTTCTTGCACCATTACTGGAAGGCCTTAATTGATGCGTTTATATTATTTATGATGATTTTAAGTACTGATTCGTTAGGACTTAATTATATTGTCTTATTCAAATTTTCTGTTTACTGCTTTTCCTTTTTGTTTTTTCCTTATTTCTATGAAATAGATAAAATTTTCTGTTTGTTGAGAAGATATTCAATTTTATTCTTCATGTGATTCTCTCTAACTTAACATACATAATATATTAATAGAATAATTTTTAGAAAGCCCTTTTTCTAATGATATCTAATATGGTAATTGGTACCATAATCCCCCTATTAAGAAAAGAACAATAGCACATCTATCCTTGGTGTCATTCACCATCTCTTAGTATTTTAGAATTTTTGTTCTTTGTTTGTTACCAAGGACTTTTTTTTTTTTCAGGAAGGGATATGACAGCCTATTCTATTTTATCATTTTGTCATAGTTGCATAAAGTTGCTTTTTAAATAAAATATATTCCATTAGATACTGGGTCACTTTTTTAATGAAAAACTGAGAAGCTAATAAAGAAATAGCTTATAAAGGAAGACTGATATAGAACTGACAAACAGGCTCTGTGCCTGTGGCTCAATGGGCTAAGGTGCCAGCCACGTACACCTGAGCTGGTGGATTCGAATCCAACCCGGGCCCACCAAACAACAATGACAGTTGCAACCAAAAAAACGGCCAGGCCTTGTGGCGGGCACCTGTAGTCCCAGCTACTTGGGAGGCAGAGGCAGGAGACTGGCTTGAGCCCAGGAATTGGAGGTTGCTGTGAGCTGTGATGCAATAGCACTCTATCCAAGGCAACAACTTGAGGCTCTGTCTCAAAAAAAGAAAAGAAAAAAAAAAAAGAACTGACAAACATAGTGTACTTTTAATAGTTAGTGATTCCATTTTGACAAACATGAGAAAACCAAAGAAGATCCCCATATGGAAATTAAATAAGTTCTTTAACTCCTGGCACTTCGCTTGTTTATTATTTATTTTTCTGTAAATTTTCCAGCCATTGAGTAAAAATCTGTTAAGAAACATTAGTGAGATATTCTATAGAACTAAGTTAGGAATCAGGTCATTACTGGGACATCTGACAATAGAGAGGAAGACAGATGAGTGACATTCTCAGAGAACCCTAAAAGAGATAGTTAAGAATACTATCTGAAACTGCCTGGATTTATGTTCTTGAAAAGCATTGTCCACTGGAGTGGTGGTCGGAAATAGCAACATTTCTGGTTATCCGTAAATGATGGTGATAAGCTTAAAGAAAGTGAATGGAATAGGAGGGAGAAAAGCTAGGCTGTTGGATGGAATTCTTATTCCATGTTCCTTGTGTTTCTCCAGAGGAGAGAGGATGTATGCCCTATACCTGAGGAAGGAGAGATGTGGAGAGAACTCTACGCATTTTTCTATGCCTCCCTACTCCTTCCTCTCCAAGATTTGAAGTGACGTATCTTAGTCCATTCTTGCTGCTATCACAAAATACCATAGACTGGCAATCTATAAATAATAATAATTTATTGCTTTCAACTCTGGAGGCTGGGAAATCTAAGATCAAGGCACCTGCAGATTGTGTATCTGAGGGCTTATGCCTCCTAGATAGTACCTTCTGTGTCGCCACATGCCCCAAATGGTACTTCTTTTATAAGAGAACTGATTCCATTTGTGAGAGCCCTGCTATTGAGACTTAATCACCTTAGTGTGTATAGGGGCCTATCTATACACACTAAGTTTCAGTGAATAAACAGGGAGGAATAATCTAGCATTACCTGAGAGGTGAGTAAGAGAGTAGGGACTCCGCATGCCCTGGACTTCCAGATCTCCCTTTTCAACCTATGCCAATGGGTAAGTTTAATCCTGCAATAGAGTGTTATCCAGTGCTTTTGGGTGCAGATACAAAGCTATGTTCTCCAATGAGACTGAACAATAAAACACTGATATCTTTGTTTTCTATCTGTCTGCGTCATTTGCCTTCTTATTTGGTTTGGAATTTGAGAGAAGTGTTATTTATTTATTTTTTTTTATTGTTGGGGATTCATTGAGGGTACAAGAAACCATGTTACACTGGTTGCATTTGTTAGGAAAAGTCCCTCTTACAATCGTGTTTTGCCCCCAAAAGGTGTGGCACACAGCAAGACCCCAAGATCCCACCCCCCTCACTCCTTCCCTCTCTCTGCTCTTCCTTTCCCCAGCCCTCCCTCATTCTTCCTCTCTCTGCTCTCCCCTTCCTTCACCCCCACCGTGTCAATAATTGTCATTAATTGTCCTCATATCAAACTTGAGTCCATGAGATTCATGCTTCTCCATTCTTGAGATGCTTTACTAAGAATAATGTGTTCCACTTCCATCCAGGTTAATACAAAGGCTGTAAAGTCTCCATTTTTTTTAATGGCTGAATAGTATTCCATAGTGTACGTATACCATAGCTTGTTAATCCATTCCTGGATTGGTGGGCATTTAGGTTGTTTTCACATTTTGGCGATCGTAAATTGAGCTGCAATAAACAGTCTAGTGCAAGTGTCCTTATGATATGAGGATTTTTTCCCTTCTGGGTAGATGCCTAGTAATGGGATTGCAGGATCAAATGGGAGGTCTAGCTTGAGTTCTTTGAGAGTTCTCCACACTTCCTTCCAAAAAGGTTGTATCAGTTTGCAGTCCCACC
>CAUYON010032304.1:0-48718 GCA_963573935.1 Arctocebus calabarensis
CACCCTGGATAGAGTGCTGTGGCATCACAGCTCACAGCAACCTCCAATTCCTGGGCTCGAGCGAGTCTCCTGCCTCTGCTTCCCAAGTAGCTGGGACTACAGGCGCCCGCCACAACGTCAGGCCATTTTTTCGTTGCAACCATCGTTGTTTGGCCGGCCCGGGCTGGATTTGAACCTGCCAGGTCAGGTGTACGTGGCTGGTGCCTTAGCCCATTGAGCCACAGGCGCCGAGCCAGAGAGGATATCTCTTAGCAGCATTAGTATTTTCATTATAGTATATTACCTCTAAATTATTAAAATAAGCTATCAAATGCCAACTTGAGGTAAAGTAGTACATTTTAATTTGTTCCATAAATATGGTCATGAAAGGGATTAAAATTTTCTTAAGAATGTGAGCTGGGCACAGTAGTGGCTCATGCCTATAATCGTAACACTCTGGGAGGCCAAGGCTGGTGGATTGCTTAAGCTTAGGAGTTTGAGACCAACCTGAGCAAGAGCAAGACCTGTCTCTAAAATAAAATGAAATAAAATAAAACAGCTAGGTGTTGTGGCAGGTGCTTGTAGTCCCAGCTACTCGGGAGACTGAGGCAAGAAAATTACTTGAGCCCAAGAGTTTGAGGTTGCTGTGAGCTGTGATGCCACAGCACTCTACCAGCACGGCCAAGTGAGAATCTGTCTAAAAAAAAATGAATGTGAGGCTCAGTGCCTGTGGTTCAACGGGCTAAGGTGCCAGCCACGTACACCTGAGTTGGCGGGTTCGAATCCAGCCCGGCCCGTCCAACAACAATGACGGCTGCAACCAAAAAAAAAAAATGGCTGGGCATTGTGGCGGGTGCCTGTAGTCTCAGCTACTTGGGAGGCAGAGGCAGGAGATCGCTTGAGCCCAGGAATTGGAGGTTGCTGTGAGCTGTGTGATGCCACACACTCTACCCAGGGTGACAGCTTGAGGCTCTGTCTCAAAAAAAAAAAAATGAACGTGAGCAAATCAGTTGAAAAATTTCAGTTGAAATGCATGGAAGAATAACTGAAAATATTTCTGTTTCTTTCCAAAAGTAGATAGGGGTTGGGGCAGCGCCTGTGGCTCAGTGAGTAGGGTGCCGGCCCCATATGCCAAGGGTGGCGGGTTCAAGCCTGGCCCCAGCCCAACGGCAACAAGAAAATAGCCAGGCATTGTGGTAGGCGCCTGTAGTCCCAGCTACTCGGGAGGCTGAGGCAGGAGAATCGCCTAAGCCCAGGAACTGGAGGTTGCTGTGAGTTCTGTGATGCCACGGTACGCTCCCAAGGGTGATAAAGTGAGACTCTCTCTCTACCAAAAAAAAAAAAGTAGATAGGTGTTATAAGTATAAATTATCACGCTTGAAATAATTTATTAAAAATTTGTTTCTTTTGTCAATAGCAATTTCGTCATGAAAACCTGGTCAATCTGATTGACGTTTTTAGACAGAAGAAGAAAATTCATTTAGTATTTGAATTTATTGACCACACAGTATTAGATGAGTTACAGCATTATTGTCATGGACTAGAGAGTAAACGACTTAGAAAATACCTCTTCCAGATCCTTCGAGCAATTGAATATCTTCACAATAATAATGTAAGTGCTTTAGAGTAAGCCAAATTATAGGATGAATATAAATCTTAAGTGCCCTTTAACCATTGTTTTATTTTTAGGAGGATTGCCATAATTCTTTTTCTGTTCAATATTGATAGACATCCTGAAAATGGGAGTTGGGAGGACTACCTTACAATTCAGTTGTAGAACTAAAAAACATTTACAGAACACACAATATTAGGAATATAGGACAGACTGAGTATGGGATGCTAAAGGCAGTATCAGTGATTATGTTTAGAGGGTCAGGCATGGTGGCTCGCACCTTAATCCCAGCACTTTGGGAGGCCAAGGTGGGAGCATTGCTTGGGGCCAAGAGTTTGAGACCAGCCTGGGCAACATGACAAGACCCCATCTCTGCAAAAAATAAACAAATTAGCCATGCATGGTGGCATGGAAGGATTGCTTGAGGTCAGGAGTTTGAGACAAGTCTGAGCAAGAATGATAATCCTATATCTACTAAAAATAGAAAAATTAGCCAATCACGGTGGCTTGTGCCTGTAGTTGGGAAGCTAAGGCAGGAGATTGCTTGAGTCAAATTTCAAGCAATGGCACTCTAGCCTGGGTAATTGCATAACATCAGATTTAAAAGTTTGTTAAATTGAAGCTTTGGGTGATTTATAACCCAGTGTCTCTGAGGTTGTTGGAGGTTGTGGAGATTTGAACTGTCTTCCCTGATTGGTATTTAAATTCAAACATATGTCTATATAGAACAGAAGTATTGTGAATCAGATTATACTATAGAGCAGTGGTTCTCAACCCTCCTAATGCCACGACCCTTTAATACAGTTCCTCATGTTGTGGTGACCCCCAACCATAAAATTATTTTCATTGCTACTTCATAACTATAATTTTGCTACTGTTAAGAATTGTAACATAAATATCTGATATGCAGGATGTATTTTCAATGTTACAAAGAAGTTGCAACCCACAGGTTGAGAACCTCTGCTATAGAGTGTTATATAGTCTTGGGAAGCATTCAACTACAAAGTAAAAGTTAATTAAACTCGTTGTTTGATCCATTGTCTGATGGTTCACACTGTATGCAAAAATTAACTCAAAATGGACCAAAGACTTAAATGGAAGAGCTCAAACTGTAAAACTCATAGAAGAAAACATGGATGAAAATCTGTTACCATGCATCAGTCATTGGGTCATCAGAGAAGATACCAAAAGCAAAAAGCAATCAAATAGAAAATAGACAAACTGGTCTTAATTAAACTTTAAAACTTTTGTATATCAGAGGACACCATCAAAAAGTGAAAATACCTGCAGAATGAGAGATAGGTCAAAATAATATATGGAAGCCTACTGGCTTGAGTCATGGGGTCAACACTGGTTCCATACACTGAAGTAATGGATTGTTGAGAACCAGTAGGTTTTGGGGAGAAGATGATGCATTTAATTTTGGATTTGCTGAATTTGAGGGTCCTGTTATGAGCATTGTGGGATTTCTTATGGACTTTCACTTCTTTCATTTCTGGGAGAAGTGTATCGTTTATAAAGAAATTTAGAAATCATCAGTAGAGAGATAGATATTAAAGCTGTAAGACTAGGTGAACTACATGATAAAAATCAACTAAAGATAGATTAAAAGACTTAAATATAAAACTTAAACTTTAAAACTACTAGAAGAAAACATAGTGAAAAAGGTCCATGACATTGTTCTGGGCAATGCTTTGTTTGGATATGAACCCCAAAATACAGGCACCAAAAGCAAAAAGAGACAAATTTCATCAAACCAAAAATCTCCATATCTAAAGAACCAATAGAGTGAAGAGAACTCACAGAATAGGAGAAAATATTTGCAAACTTTATATCTGAAGGAGTTAAAAATCCCAAATATGCAAGAAACTCAACTCAATAGTAAGAAAACATCCTGGGTGGCGCCTGTGGCTCATTGAGTAGGGCACCAGCCCCATATACTGAAGGTGGCAGGTTCAAACCTGGCCTCAGCCCAAACTGCAAAACAGAAAAACAGCCAGGTATTGTGGTGGGCGCCTGTAGTCCCAGCTGGAGTCTGAGGCAAGAGAATTGCCTAAGCCCAGGAGTTGGAGGTTGCTATGAGCTGTGTGACGCCATGGCACTCTACCAAGGGCGATAAAGTGAGACTCTGTGTCTACAAGAAAAAAAATAAATAAATAAAAAGAAAACATCCTGATTAAAAAATGCAACAAAAGGGTGGTACTTGTGGCTCAGTGAGTAGGGTGCCGGCTCCATATATTGAGGGTGGCAGGTTCAAACCCAGCCATGGCCAAAACTGTAACAAGAACAACAAAAAACATAAAATAAAAAAATGCAACAAAAGCAAAAAGAGACAAATTTCATCAAACCAAAAATCTTCATATCTAAAGAACCAATAGAGTAAAGAGATAACCCATCCGGCGACGCCTGTGGCTCAGTCGGTAGGGCACCTGCCCCATATACCAAGCTGCAACAAAAAAGTAGCTGGGTGTTATGGTGGGCGCCTGTAGTCCCAGCTACTTGGGAGGCTGAGGCAAGAGAATCGCCTAAGCCAGGAGGTGGAGGTTGCTGTGAGCCATGTGATGCCATGGCACTCTGCCCAGGGCCATAAAGTGAGACTCTGTCCCTACAAAAAAAGAAAAAAAGAGATAACCCACAGAATGGGAGAAAATATTTGCAAACTTCATATCTGAAGGAGTTAAAGTCCCAAATATGCAAGAAATTCAACTCAATAGTAAGAAAACATCCTGATTAAAAAATGGGCAGTGTTCATTTGCTGGCTGCCAGAATCTCCACGCACATCGCCCCTTAGCTCTGTCGCAGACCAGAGGATCCCTGGAGCCAGCCTCAGGTCAAAAAGTAAAGTGAAGTACATTCTGATTACTGGTGGTGTTATATCAGGAATTGGAAAAGGAATCATTACCAGCATTGTAGGCACAATACTGAAGTTATCTGATTTGCATGTAACTTCAATTAAAATTGACCCCTACATTAACATCAATGCTGGAACATTTTCTCCTTATGAGCATGGTGAAGTTTTTGTGCTGGATGATGGTGGGGAAGTAGACCTTAACCTGGGTAACTATGAGCGGTTCCTTGACATCTGCCAAACCAAGGACAATAATCTCACCACTGGAAAGATAAACCAGTATGTCATAAACAAGGAACGGAAAGGAAATCACCTAGTGAAAACCGTCTAAGTCGTCCCTCACATCACAGATGCCACCCAGGAGTGTATGATGAGACAGGCATTGATACCTATGGATGAAGATGGCCTAGAGCCTCAAGTGTGTGTTATTGAGCTCGGTGGAACTGTGGGAGATATAGAAAGCATGCCCTTTATTGAGGCCTTCCGCCAGTTCCAGTTCAAGGTCAAGAAGGAGAACTTTTGTAATATCCATGTCAGTCTAGTTCCTCAGCCAAGTTCAACAGGAGAACAGAAGACTAAACCCACCCAGAATAGTGTCCGAGAACTTAGAGGGCTTGGGCTTTCCCTAGACCTGGTTGTGTGCAGGTGCTCAAATCTCTCGACACATCAGTGGAAGAGAAAATATCAATGTTCTGCCATGTTGAACCTGAGCAAGTGATCTGTGTCCATGATGTCTCATCTATTCTCCGAGTCCCCTTATTGTTAGAGGAGCAAGGGGGTCATAGATTATTTTTGTCAAAGACTTGACCTTCCTATCGCTGCCCGAAGATCATTTTTTGTGGGGGTTCAGTACCACCCTGAGTTCTTGTCCAGACCTGTCAAGCCCTCTCCACCCTACTGTAGCCTCTTCCTAGCCTGCATAGGGCGACTCACGCATATCCTCCAGAAAGGCTGCTGGCTCTCACCCAGGGACACCTATAGTGACAGAAGCAAAAGTAGTTCTCCTGACTCTGAAATCACTAAACTGAAGTTTCCATCAATAAATCATGACTGATCTTAGAACAGATGATTCTTCAAGAGAGCCTTCAAACTTTTGTAGAGTTTACAGCTTTGATTTTTTTCACTAAGCTTTTAGACACTTCTTTTAAATTATGTTTTTATTAAGATTATTTTATTATAGGGAAAGGTATTTGGGAAATTTTGTCACTTTGCATGCCCCATCACATGTACTGGCTCCTGCATGGTGCCCTGCCTGTTGTATGACACCCTCCTTTGCAGTTCTTGAGTTTCTGAGACAAGAAGCAGAATGTCCAATGGGAACTGAGGGTGGCCAGGACTGGTAGAGCACCTGGCAATCACAGTGCTTCTCGACTACCTTGCATTATTGTGGATTCAAGTGTGCTGCCCATGGCTTTACCTCAGATACTTAGACCATTATAAAGTATACCATGAGAACTCACTGAGCACAGAAAGATAATTTTAGCTAGTACTTGAAGTGCTTGGTGCTGGGGACCTCAGAGCGCTCCCTGCCACTAAGAGCAGTGAAGTGAGACCAGAGACAGAATCTCACTCAGTGCCCTGAGTTGTGGGGACTCTCAGTGCCAACTTTTGGCTTGTCCTCATCATCCAAATGGATGGTCAGTTTAGTGTCATGCACAACAGCAAGAAGTTTGACTGTCCACAGTGTGATTTTAAAATCGCCCTGTCTCTGGCTGCACTTCCTATTCCTGGGGCTGGGAAATACTCCTTGCCTCAAGGGGTCACTTGAAACAAAACAAAGAATCTTTTGGGAAAACTGCCTCTTAGCACCCTCTCACATATAGACAGCTTTGACTCCAGGGTGGGTGGTACTTCTTTTATCCAGGATGGTGTTACTGCAGTTGAAATGCAATATGAATGAAAAGCTATTTTCTTAATGCAATGTTAACAATAGGCACAGCTTTGTGCCTACTGTATTTTGGCTGGACTTGATGTATACGCTAACTTAAGAAATAAATAATGTGGAACAAGAAAAATAAAATGGGCAGTGGAGCCTAGGCACAGCGTCTCATGATTGTAATCCTAGCACTTTGGGAGGTTGAGTTGGGAGGATCTCATGAGGTCAGGAGTTCATGACTAGCTTGGGCAACAGGCTCCCCCAAATAAAAAAAACTTAGCTAGGCCTGATGATGCACACCCATGGTCTCAACTGCTCAGGAGGATAAGGTGGGAGGAACAATTTGAGCCTGAGAGTTTGAGATTGCAATAAGCTAGGATTTTGCTATTGCATTACAGCCTGAGTGACAAAGTGAGACATATAAAGGGCCAACATGTATGTGAAAAAATGTTCAACATAACTCATCATCAGAGAAATGCAAAAGTACAATGAGGTATCTCACCCCGGTTAAAAAAATTTTTTTTTGTTTGTTTTGTTTGTTTTGAGACAGTTTCACTGTTACCCTGCGTAGAGTGCTGTGGTATCATAGGTCACAGCAACCTCTAACTGTTGGGGTTGAGCAGTCTTCTTCCCTCACCTCCCGAGTAGCTGGAACTATAGGTGCCTGCCACAACACTCAACTAGTTTTTCTATTTTTAATATAAACAGGGTCTTGGTCTTATTCAGGCTGGTCTGAACTCCTAAGCTCAACCAATCTACCCACCTCAACCTCCTAGAGTGCTAAGATTATCAGGTGTGAGCTACTGCACCTGGCTCTAGTTAAAATGTTTTTTAACCAACCGATGAGCAATAATGTATCCTGGAGAAGATATAGAAAAGGGGAACCCTTATATGCTGTTGATGGGAATGTAAATTAGTACAACTGCTATGGAGAACAGTATAGAGGTTCCTCAAAATACTAAAAATATGGTTGGGCACTGTGGCTCACACCTGAAATCCTTGCATCCTGGGAGGCTGAAGCTCAGGAGTTTGAGACCAGCCTGAGCAAGTGCAAAACTCTGTTTCTACTAAACAGAACTTTATTTTTCTACTAAAAATAAAAAAGTTAGCAGGACATTGTGGTAGGCACTTGCAGTCACAGCTACTCAGGAGGCTGAGGCAGGAGGATCACTTGAACCCAGGGATTTGAGTTTGCTGTGAGCAAGGCTGACGGACAGTGTGGCACTCTCGCCTGAGCAACAGAGTGAGGGTCTGTCTTCTTTCTCAACAAAACAAAAACTAAAAATAGAACTACCATATGACTGTATATATTCAAACTAAACAAAATCATTATGCCAAAGAAATACTGGCACTCCTGTGTTTATTGCGGATTGTTGACAATAACTAAGATAAGAAATCAACCTAAATGTCCATCAGTACATCAAGGGATAAAGAAAGTGTGGTGTATGTACACAATGTAATACTATTCAGCCATAAAAATTGTCATTTACAACAATATGGATGAAACTAGAGGCCATTATGTTAGTGAAGTAAACCAGACACAAAAAGACAAAAAATAACCACGTTCTCATATGTGGGAGTTGAAAAAAAATTGATTTGATAATTGTACATCATATTCCTGTATCAAGATATAACATGTGTCCCATAAATATGTATGACTATTAAATATTCATAATAATTAAAAGTAATTTAAAAATGGGTAAGTAGACATTTTGCAAAAGAAGACATAAATGGCCAACAGGAATGTGAAAAAATGCTCAAAATTACTACTCAGAAAGGTACAAATTAAAATTACCAAACATCTCATACCCGTTAAAATGGCTATTATCCAAAAGATAAAAGAGGCAAGGTGTGGTGGCTCATGCCTGTAATCCCAGTACTTTGGAGGCAGAGACAGGAGGATTGCTTGAACCCAAGAGTTCAAAGATGTAGTGAGTTGTGATCACACTACTGCACTCTAGTCTGGGAGACAGTGAGACCTTGTCTCTAAGAATTTTTAAGAGGTGAAAGATAGGCTCAGCCCACATAGCTCAGTGGTGGGTGCTGGCCACATACACCGAGGCTAGCAGTTTCAAACCCAACCTGGGCCTGCCAAACAACAATGACAACAACAACAAAAATAGCCAGGCACTGTGGCTGGAGCTATAGTTCCAGCTACTTGGGAGGCTGAGGCAAGAAAATCATTTAAGCCCAAGAGTTTGAGGTTGCTGTGAGCTGCAACGCCATAGCACTCTACTGAGGGTGACATAATCAGACTCTGTCTCAAAAAAATAAATAAAAGGTATGTACACAAATAATGATTCAATAAAATTATAAAAAAAAATAAAAAGAAAAAAGGTGAAAGATAAATTTTGGAGAGGATCTAGAGGAAAGGAAACCTTTGCACATTGTTCATGGGAATATAAATGAATACAGTCATTATAGAAAATACTATGGAGATTCTTCAAAAAACTGAAAATAGAACTACCACATCCAGCATTCTACCATTGGGTATATATCCAAAGGAAATGAAATCAGTACGTCAAAGAAATATCTGTGCTCCCATGTTCACTGCAGCATTATTTACAATAGCTAATGTATAGAATCAACCTAAGTATTTATCAAGGATGAATGAATAAAGGAAATCTATTTTTGGTTTTTTTTTTTTGAAACAGAGTCTCATTGTGGCCCTGGGTAGAGTGTCAGGCATGATATCATACCTCACAGCAACCTCAAACTCATGGGCTCAAGAGATCCTTTTGCCTTAGCCTCCTAAGTAGCTGGAACTACAGGTACCTGCCACAATGCCCAGCTAGTTTTTCTGTTTTAGTAGAGACTGGGTCTTGCTTTGCTCAGGCTGGTCTCGAAACCCTGAGCTCAAGGGATCCACTCACCTTGGCCTTCTAGAGGCCCCCGCCTCCAGCCAAAATGGGATACTATACAGCCATAAAAAAAGAAAATCCTGTCATTTGTGATAACATGGATGAACCCAGAAGACATTATGTTAAGTGAAGTATGTCAGGCACAGAAGGATAAATATGGCATGATTTCACTAATATATGGAATGTATAAACATTGAACTTGTAAGTACAGAATATAGTAGTTAACAGGGATTGGGAAGATGCTGGATAATGGATATGAAATTTCAGATAGGTAAGAATAACCTTAAGAAATCCATTGTAGGCTTGGTGCCTGTGGCTCAACGGGCTAAGGCGCCAGCCACGTACACCTGAGCTGGCGGGTTCGAATCCAGCCCGGGCCCACCAAACAACAATGACGGCTGCAACCAAAAACTGGCCGGGCGTTGTGGTGGGCGCCTAGAGTCCCAGCTACTTGGGAGGCAGAGGCAAGAGAATCGCTTGAGCCCAGGAATTGGAGGTTGCTGTGAGCTGTGATGCCATAGCACTCTATCAGGGTGACAGCTTGAGGCTCTGTCTTTAAAAAAAAAAAAAAAAAAGCCAGGCATGGTGGCAGGCACCTATAGGTCCTTAAGCAGGAGGATCACTGATTCCAGGAGTTCAAAGCTGTGCCACTGCACTCCAATCTAGGGGACAGAGCTAGACCCTGTCTCTTAAAAAAAAAAAAAAAACGAAAGGGAGGGATGACTGAGTATACTCAGAGTAGAGAGAGATTGGGGAGTTAGAGATAGGAGCTAGACATGAGCTTAGAGAAGAGATAGTGAAAGAGGGAGGAAATGAAATGTTTTCTTTGTTGCTCATTCCACTGCAGGAGAAGGTGCTGGAGAGGGTGAATGCAGTCAAGACCAAAGTGGAAGCCTTCCAGACAACCATTTCCAAGTGAGGGTAACTGGAGACCCAACATGGGGGGCTGGCTATAAGAGCCATTTCTTTGTGTGAAGGATCTGAGAGAATACATCTCCCTGAACACTCATTCCTTTGTTATTCCCCTTGCTTCTGGCAGGTACTTTTCAGAACGTGGGGATGCTGTGGCTAAGGCCTCCAAAGAGACCCATGTGGTAAGTGGATATCACACCAGCCTTTTGCCTAGAGGTGGGATGAGTGGGAGGGAAAAAGTCTTCTTTATTTTGTAAGACTTTCCAATGTGAAGACAAAATTGTTACCTAGAAAAAGTGATTTGAGGTTTAACAACCTTGAGCCCTTTCCCTGCTCAATTATTTGGGATCTTATTCCTTGGTGCCAAAAAGGGGCTTATCCTCGTTAACCTATCTCCCATATAAGGAAACCAGACTAAGGTCCCAAGTTCCTTTGGGGCTTATTCAGCTTTGTCTCCCATATCCCAGATGGATTACCGAGCTTTGGTGCATGAGCGAGATGAGGCAGTATATAGGGAACTTCGGGCCATGGTGCTGGACCTGAGGGCCTTCTATGTGAGTATGCAGTAAGCCCTTAAGGGAGGGATTGAGGGGGAGAGGCCATAACCTGACTTTTGCTCTCTGGCCTTTTCCCAGGCTGAGCTCTATCATATCATCATCAGCAACCTGGAGAAAATTATCAATCCAAAGGGCGAAGAGAAGCCATCTATGTACTGAACCCAGGGCTAGAAGGAAAATAAATGACCTATACTTTGTGTGGATTACTTCTGGTGCTTGCTATTCATTCAAAAAGCGTTTATTGAGTGCCACCTTCATCTAGACACTGAAGGTGAATATGGTGGTGAGGAGGGATGGGTGTGCCAGGAAGACAAAGATGAATTAGATGCCCATCCTGGTCTTAAAAGAGGTCCAACTAAGGAACAGGGTGGGAATTGTTACATGACAGCCATGTAGATAATCAGTATTTTGGAATTTCACAAGATTATTTTTATTGGTGGTCTCCTGAATTCTTGATGAGAGGTGGTTTTTTTTTTTTTGAGACAGAGCCTCAAGCTGTAACCCTGGGTAGAGTGCTGTGGCATCACAGCTCACAGCAACCGCCAATTCCTGGGCTCAAGCGAGTCTCCTGCCTCCACCTCCCAAGTAGCTGGGAGGCACCCGCCACAACGCCCAGCCATTTTTTGGTTGCAGCCGTCATTGTTGTTTGGCGGGCCCTGGCTGGATTCGAACCCGCCAGGTGTACGTGGCTGGCGCCTTAGCCCGTTGAGCCACAGGTGCCGAGCCGAGAGGTGGTATTTTGTCGGAGTCCTCCTCAGGAGTAATCAGGCTTTAGCTGGTGGGGAATCCTCCCTCAGCACACTTACCAGGAGAGTGAGGTTTCACTATGAGGATTATGGATGAATGGTTTGACTCCTTCTCAAGGGCTGGATGGTAGGGTCAGTGCACCAAAGGCATTGTGGTGAAGAAAACACACCACAGGACATTGTGGGAAGGATGAATCTGTAAGGTTTTTGTTTGTTTTTTGTCCTTTTCCTCCTGTCCAGTCAATAATCCTCTTTATCTCTGCCTTTCAGGATACAGGCCAGGGCAGGTGATAGAGACAAGGGTTTCTCCCCTGTGGTCTTTGCTATATATAAACTCCATGTGATTGTTCTTTGATTAAGGGCCTTATCCTGTTTAAATATGAGATAAGAATTTTTGCCCCTGTTGAAATGGAAAAAGAAATGTAGAAGGATTTGCTGCATGGCACTTGACAGTTTGGATGCCTGTCCCCATACATAACTTTAATTGTTAAAGGACCATGAGTATCAGATACTAAATTAAAGAAATCAGGGGCCAGATAACCTGCAGCCTCGAAGGTAGCACTGCTCACGACAGAGAAGAGGGATCTAAAGATCCACTCATAGGCTCAGCGGCACCTGTGGCTCAATGGGCTAAGGCGCCAGCCACGTACACCTGAGCTGGTGGGTTCGAATCCAACCCGGGCCTGCCAAACAACAATGACAGCTGCAACCAAAAAATGGACGGGCATTGTGGTGGGCTCCTGTAGTCCCAGCTACTTGGGAGGCGGAGGTAGGCGACTCACTTGAGCCCAGGAATTGGAGGTTGCTGTGAGCTGTGATGCCACAATACTCTATCCAGGGTGACGGCTTGAGGTTCTGTCTCAAAAAAAAAAAAAAAAAATTAAAGTGGGGGGCCAGGGGGACTGGTCACGGTGGCTTACGCCTGTAATCCCAGCAGGGAGACCGAGGTGGGCGGCCCGTGAGCTCACGAGTTCAAGACCAGCCTGAGCTAGAGGAGACCCCATCTCTAAAAATGGGCGTTGTGGTGGGCGCCTGCAGTCTCAGCTACTTGGGAGGCTGAGGCAAGAGAATTGCTTGAGCACAAGAGTTAGAGTTTGCTATGAGCTATGACACTAGAGCACTCTACCGGGGCAACAAAGTGAGACTGTCTCAAAAAAAAAAAAAAAAAAAATTAAAGTGAGGTAACCTGGCTCCGTGCCTGTGAGCACAGTGGTTACAGCACCAGCCACATACACCACATAGCCAGGCGTTGTGGGGGGAGCTTGTAATACCAGCTACTTGGAAGGCTGAGGCAAGAGAATCACTTAAGCCCAAGAGTTGGAGGTTGCTGTGAGCTGTGATGCCACCGCACTCTACCGAGGGTAGCATAGTGAGACTCTGTCTCAAAAAATACAATACAATAAAAAGTTAAAAAAAAAAGTGAGGTAGCTTAGCCAATAAGAGAGCCGGCATTTTTTTTTTCCTTGTAGGTGTAGGTTCTTTCCAGTTCGTGGGAGACAAAGGAGGGGCAAGCGTTGGATGCGGCCGCTGATGGGAGAAAATGAGAACCTTTAGACCTTTCAAGCAGCACTTTGTAGGCGGGACTCCCGGCTGTCCGCAGCCGGCTCTGGGTGCTCCTGACAGCCGTGGATCTGCTGCTGCTGGATTGGGGGCGGGGGTAGGCGGGGCTTGGTACCGGGGCTGCAATCGGAACTTCCTGCTGGGCTGGGCTTGGGGAGGGCTCTGGGACCTTGGTATCCTGGAGCCGGCGGGTCGCCTTCGGACCAAGTTAGGGTCGCCGCCGAACTTTAGGCGGCCCCGGGAAGGAGCCGGCCTCCCCCGGCCAAGGAGGGTGCCACAGCACCAGAGAACCGGCACTAATCGGGCTTGCTGCTTTCCAGGCAGGACCCGCCTCGCCATGGGGGAAGTGGAGATCTCTGCCCGGGCCTACGTGAAGATGTGCCTGCATGCCGCCCGATACCCACACGCGGCGGTCAACGGGCTGTTGCTGGCGCCGGCGCCGCGGTCGGAAGAATGCCTGTGCCTCACCGATTGTGTGCCGCTCTTCCACAGTCACCTGGCCCTGTCCGTCATGTTGGAGGTTGCCCTCAACCAGGTGCCTCCGATGGACGCCCACTCCCAACCCTCTTAACACCTCTAGCCCAAAGTCCATCCCCAACCCCTTGGCAGCAGTGCGCACCCACAAGGCCTGCAGCACGGTTTAGTTACTGACGGCCCCTTTCCCACGACAGGTGGAAGTGTGGGGCACACAGGCCGGTCTGGTGGTGGCTGGGTACTACCATGCCAATGCAGCTCTGGACGACCAGAGGTGAGTGGGGTAGCCAGAGGCAGAAGGCAAAGGATTATGTAGTAGGTGGAAGTGGGAGAGGGGAGGCACGCAAGAGAACCAAGGTCATTCCTTTCATCTTTCCTAGGAGTAGGGGGTGTACACCAGGCATTATGCTGGGTAGTGGAGTGAGGAAAAACAAAGATTAAGAAAACAGCTCTGCTCTGGAAGCTGCGGTGGAGGTGGGGAGGACAACTGTGTATCAAGGACAGGTCGATCTTGCTATAATTGAAGTGTCCTACAAGTGCTGAAAGAACACAGAGAGCCCAACCAGCAATTTTATCTTTACTTTGTTTTTTGAGACAGTTTCACTTTTGTTGCTCTCGATAGAGTGCCATGACGTCATAGCTCAGCAGCCTCAAACTCTTAGGCTCAAGTGATTCTCTAGCCTCAGCCTCCCAAGTAACTGGGACTACAGGCCTGCCACAATGCCTGGCTATTTTTAGAGAGAGGGTCTTGCTTTTGCTCAGGCTGTTCTTTTTTTTTTTGTAGAGACAGAGTCTCACTTTATTGCCCTCGGTAGAGTGCCCTGGCATCACACAGCTCACAGCAACCTCCAACTCCTGGGCCTAGGCGATTCTCTTGCCTCAGCCTCCTGAGTAGCTGAGACTACAGGCGCCTGCCACAACACCTGATTATTTTTCTGTTTTGCAGTTCTGCCGAGGCTGAGTTTTAACCCGCCACCTTTGGTATATGGGTCCGGAGCCCTACTGGCTGCCACAGGCGCCGCCCACTCAGGCTGTTCTTGAACCTGTGAGCTCAAGCAATCCACCTGCTTTGGGCTCCCAGAGTGCTAGGATTACAGGCATGAGTCACTATGCCCGGCCTAACCAGCAATTTTTAAAATATGGAAATTTCTTTATGCATAATTATGTGTATATGTGTTACGTACATAAATTTTATATATAGAAAGATACTTCTGTGTATTAACCTTATGTATGAATCAAGTTAGAAATAGTTTTGTAATTTGTTTCCCCTCTTGTTAACAAATATTTGACTTCTTTCCATTTCCACACCAAAAGCTGCCTTCCCTAATAGCTATAGAGTTTGAATATAGATGTGTACCATAAGTTATTTAATGCCTACATTAAACATTGAGACGATTTCCAACTTTTTATTAAGGATATTGTCCTGTTACAGTAAATTCTTTGTAAGTGGAACTTCTGGGGCAGCATATAGGTAGTTTAGCTTTGATTTGGATGGTTATGCCAAATTGCCCTCCAAAAAGACCACCTTTCATTTCCACTCTCACCAGCAGTGCCTGAGCATCTGTTTCCCACAACACTCAAGCATCAAGCAGTCGTACATCAAGCGTCCAGCAGGCCCGACCCCCCAGGCCAGCTACAGGGAAAAGCCACAGCTGCACCCACATCTATGAGACCTGGGAGACCCAGCTCAGATGGACGGGTTTTATCCACAGTTGGCTCCTCACTCCTCTGATCTTCTTCTACACAGCCCTGGGCCCCTGGCCTTGAAAATCGCTGGACGAATTGCAGAATTCTTCCCTGATGCAGTACTTATTATGGTGAGGCTTGGGTTTGAGAGTGGGAAGGTGGAGAATAAGAAGGGAGGGGGATCCTTGAGACTTTCACCTACGCTTCTTTGTCTATCCAGTTGGATAATCAGAAACTGGTGCCTCAGCCTCGTGTGCCCCCAGTCATTGTGCTGGAGAACCAAGGTCTCTGCTGGGTCCCCAAGGATAAGAACTTGTGAGTACCCCTCTACCTCTTCTTTAAAGCCCAAGGCTCCTGGGCCTTCTTTGTCCTTGGTTCTGCCCCAAGGATCCTTATTTAGACCCAATCTCTGTTAATATATGCTTGTACCCATTGCCTGCTGTTTGAACTCCATGGGTGTTACTGTTTCAGAGTGATGTGGAGGGACTGGGAGGAGTCCCGACAGATGGTGGGAGCACTACTGGAGGGCCAGGCATACCAGCATCTTGTGGACTTTGACTGTCACCTTGATGACATTCGACAGGACTGGACCAACCAACAGCTCAACACCCAAATTACCCAGTGGGTTGGTCCCACCAATGGAAATGCCTGAGCCAGGGCTAGAGGTGTCAGGATCCAATAAAGAGACTTCGGCTGACAGGCCACAGTGTGACTATATTTATTGTGCTTAAGAGGCAAGGTGAGGGAAAAACCTCAATAGGAGAAAGGTAGGGGAAAATCTGGAGTCCCTGGCAAAAAATAAGGTCTATGCTGTACCCATCACAGAATTAGAGGGGGCTCTCAATAGATCATTCCCTTTGTTTCTCCCCTGGGCTTCTTCAGCTTCTCAAAGTTCTTCAGGATGATGTCATATAACACAGCCTACAAGACCAGGGAGGAGTAGGGGTCAGCCTCAGGGCCCCAGTGGCTCTGAGCCCCTTTTCTGTGGAGAGACTTAGCTTTGTCACCCTTCACCTTCAACTTGCAGTGTTAAGGAATGGGTGGCCTGGAAAAGCTGCCTCTGCCCACCCCACCCACATTTCCTCACATAAGCGTTGCGGATCTCCATGACCATCAGCCGGATGTCCCGGTACTCTGCCTCATCTAGCTCATGTACCAGCTGCCGATAATCACCCTGTGGGAAACTTGGGTCAGGCGTGACTTCGCATGTGTCCTTTCCCTGTGTACCCTAACCTGGGTCTCACCTACCACATGGGGCTGCTTGGCTGCTTTGGCCACTGCATCACCTCGCTCAGAGAAATACCTATGGGAAGCAGAAGTGTATATGGAGTGGGTGAAGAAGGAGGGAACCAGAGTGTGCAAGTGGGTAAGCAGTACTCACTTAGAGATTTGAGTGTGGAAGCCTTCTAGCTTGGTATGGAGGCTGGTCATGAGTTCAAACACCTTCTCCTGGAGAAAGAAAGCAAGGGGGAAAGTGGAAGGAAGCATGGACTAGGAAGAAATGCAGGGGAGTGGGGTGTGGTCTCACCTGGACAGCCACTCCAAAATTGTTCCCATCCTCAATCCGAGGTATCTGCAGCTGCAACCAGGTGGTGACCTGGGGGGAGGGAATGGCATCAAAGCCACATCAACCCTCCACCCAATTCCCAGGTTTCTATCTTCCCTTGCCTCCCTGCCCACAATGGGTGGAGGTATGCCAGGTCCATCCCAAGCCCCAGGGCCTAGACTTCTGGTTCCACTTGTTGTATTTTCTCTTGCTAAGACCTGGCAAGTGTTATACTCTAATTAGCAGAGACCAAGAGGACAAAGGGTTTGACCTAAAACCTGAGGGTTCAGGTGGGAGGCCTCACCAAGTTGAGCTGCTCAATGACATCCTTGATCTCAGGCTTCAAGCGCTGCAGGAGGACCACAATCTTTTCATTGCAGTTCACTGGGCCACAAGGAGGACCTAGAGAGTAGGCCAGTCACATGATTGAGCCTGTGTGAGAGGTGCAGAAGGGGAGAGGAGAAAGGACTCTAGAGAGGAGCTTCTGTGGGGTGGGACTGAAGTCTCTTCCCACCATATGGTTTCAATTACCTTTGTCTTCATCGTCCCCTTTCTTCTTCTCATCTTTGTCTTCCTTCTACAGGGAGAGAAGGATTCACTGGCAACAGGACTAAGGCTGATTGTCCCCATGGGTGGATCCCTCCTCCCAGGTCTTCCCTGCTTGCCTCCTGCTGTTTTTTCCGTTCTTCCTTCTCTTTCTCCTTAACTGGATCAGGCACTGGGATGTCTAATGGGGCCTTCAGATTGCTTAAGTTGGCTTCATTGAGAGCTGGCTCCTGGTGTAGGGTGGGAGGAGGGCAGAAGCTGAGGGTGTTCCTCTCACCTCCTCATTCTTAAGGCCCCCCCAAACCCTCCAACTCCCTGCCCAGCCCCAGTACCTTTAAAAATGAATCCAAATCAGAAATCTTCTTGGGGAAATAGCTCCCCAGGAGGTTCTCTGTCTGGGTGAGGTGGAGGTGGAGGAAGATGGAGTCAGACTCAAACACCCTTCCTAGGCAGTAAGGCAGGGCTGAGCAGTAAGAGTTGGGTGGGGGTGTGGGTACTGAGGGGGCAGGTCTTACCTTGGTACAAAGGTCTTCACGAAACACATCCACCTGTGGGGCACAGGCAATCCTTCAGAAACCTGGCTTTAAGGCCAGTTCATTTGAGGATAGTTCCCTTAGGGTTGTGTTGGGCCTGGCCTGGGGGAAAGGGTGGAGTAGATCCCCCTAAGGCCAGGCCTAAGGAAAGTAAGAGGGATCCTTGTGAGGGTGGTTGGGGTGGTGTCAGAGTGGATCTCTGCAGCCTGCATCTGGGGAAGGAGCAGTGGATCCTCCTCGGGCTGGACTTGGGGGATGAGTACATTCCCGGCCTTGAAGGGCCAGTGGCTCATGTGAGAACGGATCCCTGGGGTCTCCTAGGCTGCGTGAGGAGAGATGTGGATGGATAACCCTCTGCGAGCCAGACAGGGACAGCGCGGACCCCGGGAGCCTCCTGAGGGAAAGGCCACGAGGTGGTAGGGACAAGGTCCCGCACTGGGTCTGTGTGTGGCCCAGCCCCGGACCAGCGGACTTCCCCTGCACGCCAGCTCTTCGCTTCACCTCACCCCGCTGAACCACGGCAGCCGCGCCTTTCCAAGCAGGCAGCCCCAGCCAGTCTCCCGAAGAGCAGGTGCTCCCAGCACGCAGGCTCGGCTGACTGACCTCCGCTCAGAACAGGGTCTGGGGGCGGGTCAGGGAGCCCCTCAGTCTCTCCGAGCCACGCCTCTCCTGAGCCCTGCCTAGAATCCGCAGCGCTCACCTTGGCTTGGGCCTCAGGCTGGATCCTAAGCATGGCCATGGCCGGGGCAGGGGTCCTAGCGCCGCGCGAAGAGCGAAGAGTGGGCACCGAGAAGGGAAAGCGAAAGCAGCGCTCTCAGTTCGCACGGCCTTCCTGGGGAGCCGGGAGTGGAGGATTGCAGGAGGCGGAGCCCACGAACGGGGGAGGAGCTGACCCGCGGCCCCAGGGAGCCTGATAGGCGCGTTTGCTCTATCCCCCGCCCCCTGAACCCGTCCCCAGCCTGCGCTCCTCAGCCCGGCTCTTGACTCCGCTTACTGCCTCCGCCTCCCTGCGCTCGGCGCTCCCCGCCCACGCCCATCTCTGCACGCTCCACCTTCCACCTCCGGCTTCCCATCTTCCCGCCTCCTAGCTCCCCACTGACTCCCCAGTGGTTCTCTTGTTTCCCTTCTCTGCCTAGGATAGAGATAAGCCTTACTTGGGGGGGCTTTCCCGTATTTCGTCAGAGATGGTCAAGACCTGGTCTCTTTCCTAGCTGTACCAGCGTGGGTTCCTGGCTCCATGGGCGTCCTCTCGCCCATGCAGCAACACTCAGAGCTGGCATCATCCCTATCCAAGCCCCAATCAGCTCTCTCCTGGACCCCTACTGCAGACTCCATTCTTCTATTATTTAATCCGCTCTCACGGAGTAGGGGGTTCATGCTTATGCTTCTCTCCTCCTTAAAACTCTTTCTCAATTTTCTGTTGTCCTTATAATGAAATTCAAAGGTTTTTTCTTCTGGACCTGCCTGGCATCTGTCTCCCCTGCAAGTTCACTTCCTAGTGCTTTCCCTCTCTTTCATTACACTTGCAAAAACTTGGGCTTTCATTTGTTTCTCAAAGGTGTGAGGTTCATTCCTGCCTCAGGGGCCTTTGCTCTGCTAATAGATTTGTCTTAACGCCCTTCCTGAGTGGAGTTACTAGGTTTTCAGCTCAAATGTCACCTCTTCAGAGAGAACTGTCTCCATCATTTATTTTTTGTAGAGACAGAGTCTCACTTTATCGCCCTCAGTCACACTGCTCACAGCAACCTCCAACTCCCAGGCTCAGGCGATTCTCCTGCCTCAGCCTCCTGAGTAGCTGGGACTACAGGCACCCGCCACAACGCCCGGCTATTTTTTGTTGCCGTTTGGCCGGGACTGGGTTTGAACCCGCCACCCTCGGTATGTGGGGCCGGCGCCATACCCACTGAGCCACAGGCGCCGCCCCATATTTATTTATTTATTTATTTATTTATTTATTTATTGTTTTGAGACAGAATCTCATTTTATCTCCCTCATTAGAGTCCCCTGGCCACAACGCCCGCTATTTTTTAGAGACGGGTCTCTCACTTTTGCTCAGGTTGATCTCAAAGCTCCTGAGCTCAGGTTATCCATCCACCTCAGCCACCGCTCCCAGCCCTCCATCATTCTTTATAAAGTAACTTCTTCCAAGTCTCTATTACAAATGACGCTGTTTTACTACAGTCATGGCACTTTTAAAAATCTGATACGAGCCAATTTTTGTTTTATTTTGTTTTGGAAGCAGGATTGTGTACTGATCTAAAATAGATTTGGAGAAACTTTTCTGTAAAGGACTAGATAGTACATATTTTAGGCTTGTGGATCCTTACAATGTCTATATCAACTACTGAACTCTGCCATTTAGCAGGAAGTTACCATATGTAAATTAATAGGCTGAGTTCCAATAAAATCTCATTTATAGACACTGGAATTTGAATTTCACATAATTTTCATGTGTCATGAAATATCCTTCTTTGATTTTTTTCAATCACATAACAATGTATCAGTAAGGGAAGGATTTTTAAAAAACAAAAAGGAAAAAGAAAAACGTAATCACCCTTCTTAGTTTGAAGGCAATACAGAAACTGGCCACCAGAGGGTCTTAGGTTGCTTATCCATGGTTTAGATAGCTGTTCTAAACCTCTTCCTAATGCCGCCACCCTTTAATACAGTTCCTCATGTTGTGGTGACCCCCAACCATAAAATTATTTTCGTTGCTACTTCATAACTGTAATTTTTCTACTGTTATGAATCGTAATGTTAGTATCTGATATGCAGGATGGTTTTAGGTGACCCCTGTACAAAGGTCATTCAACCCGGATCCATGGGTTGATAACTGCTGGTTTAGAACATGGACAATACACCCATATTGCCTGGATTTGTAATTTGTAATCTTCTCCGTTTATTAGCTGTGAGCATGTCACTCAACCTCTGTGCCTTGGCCTTTGCAACTGTACAGTGGGAACCTCATAGTTCTGGTACTGTGAAGACTAAATGTGTTAATTAATTAATTAATCTGTTTATTTATTTTTAGAGACAGAGTGTCACTATGTTGCCCTTAGTAGAGTGCCGTGGCGTCACACCTCACAGCAACCTCCAGCTCTTGGGCTTAGGCGATTCTCTTCCCTCAGCCTCTTGAGTAGCTGGGACTATAGGTGCCTTCCACAATGCTAAATGCGTTAATTTATGTAAAGAACTTACAGATATTTGGAACAGTGCTTGGCACAGAGTATACACACAGTTCAAGTGTTTGCTATTATTATTTGTGTGTTTATTATCTGCCTTCCCCTGCTAGCCCATATGCCCCCAAATGGTAGAATCCTTGTCCATATTATTCATATGGCATGGAACTATAAGACATGACATGTGAATATGACACAGGCCTCCATGGAGAAGACACTGTATGGGAAGACAGGTTAGGAAGGGTTCCTGGGTGGAGTGCGTAGATGGGTGGGCATCGGAGGAGGGTGGGGTGAAGATTCAGTGAAGAAGGCAGGAAAAACAAACCCCCCAGGCTGGAGATGGAGTACCCACTGAGTAAGAATAATGCCCACACCTAAGGGTTAGCTGCCTTGGGAATGCCATTCCTCAGCAGCACAGACTCAGCTCAAAGTCTTTATAGAGGTTAAAGGTATAGCAGGAGGGATGGAGGTCAAAGATAAGGAAGGACATTCAAGACTGCTGACGGCAAGGAATGGCTAAGGAACCCTAGTGACTACCATACTCTCCTTCTACCCTTTCTAGGCCCCAACCAAATGATGAGAGGAGCCAAAGCCAGGCCTGAAGGCTTTTATTTCTTTCAGTTATGCTTGTGGCTAGAGTGGGGGCGGGGGAAGAGCCCATGACCAGGGCTCCCTGGCGACCAGGGCTGATGATACCAGCTACCATAGGTGAGGTACCAGGCGAAGGTGCCTACCGCAGCGCCCACCACCTTGTGAGTGTACTGGTGGAAATAAATGACAGTACAGAGCAGCAAGAAGTTCCAGAGGCCCAGCAGCAGCACATTGAGCAGGAAGACCAGGCGCAGGGGGGCCCCAGCAGGCAGCCCGTGGGCCAGGTACTTGGCAAACACCGCTGCCTCCTCAGCCATCAGCAGGCAGCAGAAGGTGAGCAGGAAGGTGTGGGAGGAGACAGTGTAGCCTCGCCACTGGTGGCCGGCTGCCAGGCAGCTGCGGCGGTCTGGCAACTCGTGCAGCAGCAGGCCCTGGGGCAGAGGCTCGAAGCAGGAGCCAGTCAGGTCTTCAATGAGCAGAAAGGCCCGGCCAGCCCCCCGCCACACAGCTGCCCCAACCGCCAGTCGGCTCAGGTGCCTGGCAGTCACTGTCACACGCCGTGTAGCCAGGAACACCACCAGCAACACGAAGCCCCCCAGGAAGGTGCAGGTCCAGCCCCATGCTGAATTCACAAACTTTCTGTAGGCAGAGAAGAGGGGAGGCTATTGAGACCCCAACCCTGTCTCCCCACCCTGGTCTGTAATACTCCCATCATTGCTCTGTCCCTAATCCTACATACACCATTGATTGTCTTTTGGGTGCCCTTCGCAACCCCCAGCCATTTAAACTTTGTCATCTCCTTAGAGGACCATTTAGCATTCTAGGGTCCACATTTCCTCTTCAGTCTTGCTCCTGACTTCCCCTGTACCCCATGACTCTCTTCCCCTCCCCCTGTCTCCAGCCTTGTCCTCAACCTCCTAGCCTATTTTTAGTGTTCAGACTGGCAGGAGGACAGAGCCTGGAGAAAGGAGCTGGGATCCCAGAGTGTAGGGGAGCGGGCTCCCACAGCTTTGGTGGACTCACATGTTGAAGAAGTTCCCGTGGCTGGCGAAGATAGTCCGAGGGTTGACATGGAACTGCAGAAGGGGCCCAAAGATGACCACTGCAGCCAACCAGGCATGGTAAAGGCGCCGTAAGCAGGGGCTGCCCAGGAGGCGGGCAGCCTGTTCACTACCGAAGTATAGCAAAGCAGAGGCCACCCAGAGCAGCACCTTGACCAGGCAGCCCAGCAATGCCCGGATTCGGGCTCCAGCTCCCAGCCCTGCCCCCACCACCAGCCCCCGCTCCATGTTCCCTCCCCTCCCCACTAACTGCTTTCTCTGTTGGGCAGCTGAGGAGGGGCTGATGGGGCCCCCGTGGACAAGGACAGGCAGTGACAGGTGTGGAAGACACAGGGCAGAGCCCTGTGGCAGCTGGCAGGCGGGGGAGAAGGGCGGGGGGCAGTAAGGGGCCAGGGTGGAGGGCTGCTGCGTCAGCAGGGTCCTGGCCTCAAGCGTGTGGTACTGTGTGTGTCTTGACAACAGCCTGTGTTCTTTCCTATCAGCCTTGTGTCCTCGGCTCCAACCATGTTCTTGTTCATGATTCAGGGCCATGCTTGCTGTTCAGGGCTGTCTTTGCCCATAGCCTGCTTGGGTCTGCCTGTCTTTGTTTGGTCAGCCAGAGTCCTCTACCCCTACCCCAATTCTACCATGTATTTGTTCCACAGGGAAACCAGAGGTCATGAAGATAAAACTAACCAAAACTTGTAAGTCATTAAAAAGAAAGCTGTATCTGTTTCATCATCAGTGTGATCCTGCCTTTCTGAGATTCTAAGCACGAGAGCCCTCTACTACAGGGTGCAGCAAAGTGTTTGCATAGCACTCTGTCCACCTTAGGCCTTGTGAGGCATAGCAAGCAGTATTCACTTCACTGTAGCCCCCCAGCTTGGCTTTGCCCCAGTTTCTGGACCAAGGGACTGTAAAGCGCTAGTTTGGCCCAGAGCTATTGTGTAAACTGGAGCTTGTGCACTGTAAAAGTCATCACCTCTGAAGGGGCACTATTCATTTATTATGATGATTAAGAGATGAAACTCAAGTGTCCTAGGGGAGTATAAGATAGTGATGGCTCACGCTAGGACCTCAGACAAGATGAGGTTTACTCCTAGGTGACAAGGAGTAGAGAAGACCCTGGAAGAGAAACTCCTAGTCAGGAATAAATCAAAACCAACTACCCTGGGCCTAGGGACTGCCCCATGCAAGCCCTGGCCTCCCAGCCTGACCGCTGAGGTTGAAGTGGTAGGCTAGAGAACAACCTGCCCAAGGAGAAGTCCCTGTTATTCAGTGACTGATTTTAGATCACTTTGTGTCTTTCTTCCTCCTTCTTCAAAACTGGTGGTGGGATTTCTGAGCACAGTGGAAGCAGTGAAAGGAATGAGCAAGCAAAGACACCCAGGTTCTAAGCCCAACTGTGTGACTTTGGGAAAACCAACTAACCCTCCCTGGTCCCTAGTATATTAATTTTCTCTGTAAATTGATCAAGATGGGTTAGATAATCAATCAGTTCCTTCCAGTAAAGCCCTTAGTCTGTCATCTGTACATTGATTAAGATGGATTAATAAATTAGAATCCATCCAGATCTTAAAGCCCATACAGACTTCTGCATAGTGGCCTTTAAGTCTTCCTATTCATGGACCCTATAAATGAATTTTGAAGGCCTGCAACCTCCCTATACTTTTAAATTGACATAAAATCTTTCATTGTAGTCTTAAATCATCCCAAAGAACACAATTTCCAGAATATGATATATACTCACATTTCAAAATAAAGCTGTATCGCTCTTTCAAAAGTCTGGTGTCCAGTGGAATTAAAATACTATAGTGATTAGATACCTCATCATTATCCATTTAAAAACATGTGAAAAGGCCGGGCACAGTGGCTCCTGCCTATAATCCTAGCACTCTGGGAGGCTGAGGTGGGTGGATTGCTTGAGCTCAGGAATTCGAGACCAGCCTGAGCAAAAGCGAGACCCTGTCTCTACTAAACATAGAAAAACTGAGGCAAGAGGATAACTTGAGCCCAAGCATTGGAGGCTGCTGTGAGCTATGATGCCACTGCACTCTACCAAGGGTGACAGCTTGATACTCTGTCTCAAAAAATATATATATATAAATAAATAAATAAACGTGAAAAAGGGTGGCACCTGTGGCTCAATGAGAAGGGCGCCGGCCCCATATACTGAGGGTGGTGGTTTCAAACCCAACCCCGGCCAAACTGCAACAAAAAAATAGCTGGGCTGGCTTGGCGCCTGTGGCTCAACGGGCTAAGGCGCCAGCCATGTACACCTGAGCTGGCGGGTTCGAATCCAGCCCCAGGGCCCGCCAAACAACAATGACGGCTGCAACCAGAAAATGGCCGGGCGTTGTGTCGGGCGCCTGTAGTCCCAGCTACTTGGGAGGCGGAGGCAAGAGACTAGCTTGAGTCCAGGAATTCGAGGTTGCTGTGAGCTGTGATGCCACGGCACTCTACCCAGGGTGACAGCTTGAGGCTCTGTCTCAAAAAAAAAAAAATAGCTGGGCATTGTGGCGGGCACCTATAGTCCCAGCCACTTGGGAGGCTGAGGCAAGAGAATCACCTAAGCCCAGCAGTTGGAGATTGCTGTGAGCTGTGACAGCACAGCACTCTACTGAGGGTGATAGAGTGAGACTCTGTCTCTACAAAAAAAAAAAAGGTGAAAAGATCTTAAGTTGGAAATTACAATGCCATTCTTCTTCTTTCTCTATAGACACTATCCAATTTTTCTGTTCGAAAGTTTTCTTTGTTTTTTTTTTTAGAGACAGAGTCTCACTTTGTTGCCCTCAGTAGAGTGCTTTGGCCTCAGTGCTCACAGCAACCTCCAACTCCTGGGTTTAGCCGATTCTCTTGCCTCAGCCTCCAGAGCAGCTGGGACTACAGGCACCCCCCACAACACCCAGCTATTTTTTTGTTGCAGTTTGGCTGGGGCTGGGTTTAAACCCACCACCCTCAGTATGTGGGGCTGGCGCCCTGCTCCCTGAGCCACAGGTGCTGTCCTGAAAATATTTTTGTAAGCCAGCACAGTGGCTCATACTTGTAATCCTTGCACTTTGGGAGGCTGAGGTGGGTGGATCGTCTGAGCTCAGGAGTTCAATATCAGCTTGTGCTAGAGTGAGACCCCCCAACTTAAAAAAAATAGCCAGGTGTTTTGTTGGGCATCTGTAATCCCAGCTACACGAAGGCTGAGGGAAGAGGATCACTTGAGCCCAGGAGTTTGGGCTCTACCTAGGGCAATGAAATGAAACTCTGTCTCAAAAAAAAAAAAAAAGAAAAGAAAAGAAAAAAAGAATATAACCTAATATTTAGATTAGGGCAACAAAATGAAACTCTGTCTCAAAAAAAAAAAAAGATATAATCTAATATTTTTCCTGTTTGTCTAATTTTTTTTTCTTTTTCTTTTCTTTTTTTTTTTTTTTTTTTGAGACAGAGTCCCAGATGTGCCGTGGCATCACAGCTCATAGCAATCTCAAACTCTTGGATTCAAATGATCTTCTTGCCTCAGCCTCCCAAGCAGGTTGGACTATAGGTGCCCACTTCAACACCTGGCCATTTTTTAGAGACAGGGGGTCTCACTCTGGTTCAGGCTGGTCTCGAACTTGTGAGCTCAGGCAATCTAACCATCTCAGGCTCTCAAGTATTGGGATTACAGGCATAAGTCACTGTGCTCAGCCCTTGATTTTTCATTATTTAAAAAAAATGGAAAGGGGCAGCACCTGTGGCTCATCAAGTAGGGCACCAGCCCCATATCCCGAAGGTGGTGGGTTCAAACCCAGCCCCGGCCAAACTGCAAAACAGAAAAATAGCTGGGCGTTGAGGCAGGCGCCTGTAGTCCCAGCTACTCGGGAGGCTGAGGCATGAGAATCGTCTAATCGTCTAAGCCCAGGAATTGGAGGTTGCTGTGAGCTGTGTGACTCCATGACACTCTATCAAGAGACTCTGTCTCTACAAAAAAAAAAAAAAAAGAAAGAAAGAAAGAAAGAAAAACAGAAATGTAATTTGCATTCAATAAATATCACTTGATCTTCTGAAGTTTTTTTTTTTTTTGAGACAGAATCTCACTTTGTCACTCTCAGTAGAGTGCAGTGGTGTCATAGTTTACAGCAGTCTCTAACTCTTGGGCTCAAGTGATTCTCTTGCCTCAGCCTCCCAAGTAGCTGGAACTACACCACAACCCCTGGCTATTTTTAGAGATGGGGTATCACTCTTGCTCAAGCTGGTCTTGAACCTGTGAGCTCAGGGCAATCCACTTGCCTTGACTTTCCAGAGTGCTAGGATTACAGGCCACTGTGCCTGGCCTCCTCTGAAGTTTTGTTGCAAAAAATGAAGTTCTTGATTTTAGAATGATGAGAGTAATTTAATAATCAGTTTTCACAGTTTCAATAACTGTAGTGATTTCCTGGAATTGTCTGTAAAAATTCTGAAACTGTAGGATTGTCATTTCAAAGGCTTTGTTGTTTACTTAGTCTTAATGATCTGCCACTTTTAGCATCATTGCAACATAAAGATACAATAAGAGATCTCCAACTGTCTGAGCTCACAGCCATACCTTTCCACTGAAAATCTATAAGCTAGTTGGTCTCCTGGGACTTAGCATCCAAAGGGGCTCACCAGACCCTTCATGGCAAGCGTGCAAGGCTTATGCCACAGACTCGGGCAGACACTCCTTCTGACCAACACTTCTGCTTCCTTAAATTTTATTTTATTTTATTTTTTTTTGAGACATATTCTCTCTCAGTCACCCTGGGGTTGACTGCTGTGGTGTCATAGCTCACAGCAACCTTAAACTCTTGGGCTTAAGTGATCCTTTTGCCTTGGCCTCCTGAGTAGTTGGCATTACAGGTGCTCACCACCACACCCAGCTAGTTTTTCTATTTTTAGTAGAGATAGAGTTTCGCTCTTGCTCAGATTGGTCTCAAACTTCTGAATTCAGGCAATCCACCTACTTTGGCTTCCCAAAGTGTTAAGATTATAGGATGAGCCATGCCTGGCCAATCTAAACTTTGATTTTTGAAAGTTTCCTGAGATAATAAAGCCCTAAAACTTAAATTTTTTTTCTTTTGGACTGAATTCTCATTATAATCATTAGTATAAAACATATCATTAGTACAGGAATACCTCACTTTATTGCACTTTGCTTTACTTGTGCTTCAAAGATAATTATGATTTTATGAATTGAAGATTTGTGGCAATCCTGTGTGTATCAAATTTATTGGTGCCATTTTGTATTTCAAACTTTTTTCACTATTATCATATCTATTATGGTGATCTGAGATTAATAATCTTTGATGTTACTACTGTAATTCTGGGGGGGAAGAGGGTCATGACCATGCTCAGATAACATGAAAAATTTAACTTATAAAGTAGTGTGTTCTGGGCAGCTCCGTGAGTAGGGTGCTGGCCCCATATACTGAGGGTGATGAGTTTGAACCTGGCCCTGGCCAAACTGCAACCAAAAAATAGCCAGCCTTTGTGGCGGGCGCCTCTAGTCCCAGCTACTTTGGAGGCTGAGGCAAGAGAATCGCCTAAGCCCAAGAGCTGGAGGTTGTTGTGAACTGGGACACCACAGCACTCTACCAAGGGTGACAAAGTGAGACCCTGTCTCGAAAAAAAAAAAAAAGAAAAAAAAAGGTAGTGTGTTCTGACTGTCCCACCAACCTGCTGTTCTTCCATCTCACTACCTCTCTTTAGCTCTCCCTATCCTTCAGAAACAATATTGAAGTTAAGCCAATTAATAACCCGCAAAGGCCTCTGAATGTTCAAAGTGAAAAGAGGACTGTCACATTCTCACTTTAAAATGAAAGCCAGGAATGATTAAGCTTATAAAGGAAGGCATGTTGAAAGCTAAGATAAGCCAAAAGCTAGGGCTCTTGCACCAAGTACTTAGCCAGATTGTGGATGCAAAGGAAAACTTCTTGAAGGAAATTAAAAGTGCTGCTCCAGTGAACACATAAAAGATAAGAAAGCAAAACAGCCTTACTGCTGATGTGGAGGAAACTAGTGGTCTGGACGGAAGATCAGATAAGTCACAATATTCCTTTAAATCAAAGCCTAATCCAGAGTAAGGTCCTAATTCTCTTTAATTTTATGAAGGCTGAGAGAGGTGAGGAAGCTGCAAAAGAGAAGTTGAAAGCTAGAAGAAGTTGATTCATCAGATTTAAGGAAAAAGCCATCTTCATAACAGAAGTACAAGGTGAAGCACCAGGTGCTGAGGTAGAGGCTGTAACAAGTTATTTAAAAGAACTAGCTAAGAAAATTGATAAAGATGACTATCCTAAACAGATTTTCAAAGCAAAGAAAGAGACTTCTGGGTGGCGCCTGTAGCTCAAAGGAGTAGGGCACCAGCCCCATATGCCAGAGGTGGCCCGTTCAAACCCAGCCCCTGCCAGAAACTGCAAAAAAAAAAAGAGCAAAACTGTGTTGATAGTTTAAGCACAAGCTTTGATTAATTGTACTGCTTGTTTGACATATAACAAACTAAACTTAAGAAAAAAAAAAGAGACTTCTATTGGAAGATACTATCTGATAATTGTAGCTAGAGAGTAGCAGTCAATGCCTGGCTTCAAATCTTCAAAGGACAAGTTGACTTTCTTGTTAGGAGGTAATGCAGAGGGTGACTTTAAGTTGAAGCCAATGTTCATTTACCATTCTGAAAATCCTAGGCCTACCTTGTGCTCTATCAATGGAGCAACAAAGCCTAGATGACAGCATTATCTGTTTACAGCTGGTTTACTGAATATTTGAAGCTCACTGTTGAGGTCTACTACTCAGAAGAAAAAGGTTTCTTTCAAAATATTATTGCTCACTGACACTACAGTTGGTCACCCAAGAGCTCTGATGGAGATGTGCAGCAGATGAATGTTTATTTCATGTTTGCTGACACAATATCCATATTGTAGGCCATGGATCAAGGAGCAATTGTGACCTTCAAATCTTATTATTTAAAAAATACATTTCAGGGCCAGGTGTGGTGGCTCGTACCTGCAATCCACTCTGGGAAGCCGAGGTGGGTGGATTGCCTGAACTCATGAGTTCAAGACCGGCTTGAGCAAGAGTGAGACTTTATCTCTACTAAAAGTAGAAAAACTAACTGGGTGTTGTGGTGGGCAGTAGTCTCAACTCCTCAGGAGGCTGAGGCAAGAGGAGCTCTTGAGTCCAAGAGTTTGAGGTTGCTGAGAGCTATGATGATGCCATGGCACTATACCCAGGGCAACAGAGTAAGACTGTCTCAAAAAAGGAAAAAAATTCATAAGGCTATAGCTTCCATAGTGATTCCTCTAATAGGTCTGGGATAAATCAACTAAAGCCTCTTAGAAGGCCAGGTTTGGTGGCTCATGCTGTAATCCTAGTACTTTGGGAAGCCAAGGCAAGAATCATTTGAAGCCAGGAGTTCCAGAACATAGTGAGGAATATAATGAGACCCCATCTCTACCATATTTTTTTTTTCTTTTTTGAAACAAAGTCTCACTCTGTCAGGTGCCAGCCAAAATGCCCGGCTAGTCTTTCTATTTTTAGTAGAGACACAGTCTTGCTTTGCTCAGTCTAGTCTTGAGCAAAGGTGAGCTCAAACTCTTGAGCTTAGGTGATCCATCCACCTTGGCTTCCCAGAGTGCTAGGATTATAGGCGTGAACCACTGCACCTGGCCAAAAATGTTTTTAAAATTAGCTAAGTGTGGTGGCATGTGCCCATAGTCCCACCTACTCAGGAGGCTGAGGTGGGAGGACCACTTGAGCCCAGGAGTTTGAGGTTGCAGTGGGGTGTGATGACATGCCTGTCCTACTGCCCACACAACATAGCAAGACCCTGTCAAAGAAAGAAAAGGAGGGAGGGGAGAGGAGAAGGAAGAAAGGAAAAAAAGAAAAAGGAAGTAAGGCAAAAAGGAGGGAAGGAAGGAAAGAGGGAAAGAAAAATGGAAGAGTGGGAGGGAGTGATGCAGGGAGGGAAAACCTTCTTGAAAGGATTGACTATTCCAGATCCCATTAAGAACATTTGTGGGCAGTGCCTGTGGCTCATCGAGTAGGACACCGGCCCCATATACTGAAGGTGGTGGGTTCAAACCCAGCCTCGGCTGAACTGCAAAACAGAAAAATAGCCGGGAGTTGTGGCTGGTGCCTGTAGTCCCAGCTACTTGGGAGGCTGAGGCAAGAGAATTGCCTAAGCCCAGGAGTTGGAGATTGCTGTGAGCTGTGTGACGCCACGGCACTCTACCAAAGGCGATAAAGTGAAACTCTGTCTCTACATAAAAAACGAAAAACATTTGTGATACTTAGGAGGATGTCAAAATATCAACATTAACAAGAGTTTGAAAGAAGTGATTCCAGCCCTCATAGATGATACTCTGAGGGGTTCAAGACTTCATCAGAAGCAATTGCAGATGTGGTGGAAACAGCTAAAGAACTAGAATTAGAAGTGGAGCCTGAAGATGTGACTAATTTGCTGCAATCTTGTGTTTACACTTCAACAGATGAGAAAGTGCTTCTTATGGACAAGCAAAGGAAGTGTTTTTCTGGGATGGAATCTACTCCAGATGTAGATGCTATGAACGTTGTGAATAGGATCTATTTGAGATGACCAATAGGTCATTTGAGATGACCAAAAAGGAATTTAGGATATTACATAACTTTAGTTGTTAAAGCAGCAGCAGATTTGAGAGAATTGATTCCAATTTTGAAAGACAGATGTATTGTGGGTAAAAGCTATTAAATAGCATTTAGTAAATGGACAAGTCAATCAATGCTGCAAACTTCGTCTTATTTAAAGAAATTACCATGGCCACCCCAGCTTCCACCACCCTAAGTAGTCAGCAGTAATTAGTAATTAGTAGAGGGCCTTGCAAAAAAACTACAATGCTGAAGGCTCTGATGATCATTAGAATTTCAAGCAATATAGCATTTAAAAATTCTGGTATATACATTGTTTTGTATACATAGTGCTATTGCACACCTAATAGATTAATAGCATATTTTAAAAAAAATTATTATTTTCTTTTGTAGGGACAAAGTCTTACTGTCTAGTTCCAGACCTAGGCTGGTCTGGAACTCCTGGTCTCATGTGATCCTCCTGCCTTGACCCCTCCAAAGTGCTAGGATTACAGGCATGAATCACCTTGCTTGGCTATACAACATAATTTAAAGATAACTTTTATATGCACTAGGAAACTAAAAAATTTGTAATGACTCACCTTATTGTGATATTCACTTTATTATAGTGCTCTCAAACTGAACTAGCAATATATCTGAGCTGTGCCTACATAACAAACATTTTGCAATGGCACTGACAGGCTCACTAAGCACAGGGTTGCCATAAACCTGTAATTTGTGAAAAACAAACAAACAAACAAAAAAAAAAAACGCAAATAGGGCGGCGCCTGTAGCTCAGTGAGTAGGGCCCCAGCCCCATATGCCACAGGTGGCGGCTGAAACCCAGTCTCGGCTGAACTGCAAAACAAAACAAAAAAAATATCCGGGTGTTGTGGCGGGTGCCTGTAGTCTGAGCTACTCGGGAGGCTGAGGCAAGAGAATTGCCTAAGCCCAGGAGTCGGAGGTTGCTGTGAGCTGTGTGACGCCACAGCACTCTATGGAGGGTGATAAAGTGAGACTGTCTTTACAGGAAAAAAAAAAAAAAAGCAAACATTTTGATAATAACAAAATTGTATTGGAAATGCAACTATTAAGAAGCGTGGAAGGGGCTTGGCACCTGTGGCTCAACGGGCTAAGGCACCAGCCTCGTACACCTGAGCTGGCAGGTTCGAATCCAGCCTGGGCCCGCCAAACAATGACAGCTGCAACCAAAAAATGGCTGGGCGTTGTGGTGGGCGCCTGTAGTCCCAGCTACTTGGGAGGCAGAAGCAGGAGACTCGCTTGAGCCCAGGAATTGGAGGTCGCTGTGAGCTGTGATGCCATGGCACTCTGTCCAGGGTGACAGCTTGAGGCTCTGTCTCAAAAAAAAAAAAAAAAGCATGGATGGTTCGTGGGGCCTTGATTTAATCAGGCTTTGAGGATACTAACAATGTGATATTGTCCCTTAATTGGTACGTTAGAAGTAATATAGGTTCTGGGTGAGATGGGTACAACTCTGGGATGAACGGGGAGAAGGGGACTGACAGGCAAGTGGGAAAGGAGATCTGGCATGACAGTTTCACACTAGTTAGATCAAGGTGAGGAAATGGGGGTGGGGTGGGATGGTGTGAGGGGCGGCCAACGATCTAGACAGTTATTCTCTTAAAACTACCTATTTTGCTCTGAAATAGATGTCCCTTTTACCCATTGCTGTGAAAGTGAGTGGACACTCCTAGATGTGTATATCATGCTTTGAAAACTGCCTTAGAGAACATGAAATGTCTTGGGGAAAGCTCTAGTCAGAGCCAGTTGTGAGCCTCAGCTCTCCCCTGACCATTGGGACACCTCCTCTGGGGCACGAGGTTCTGAGTGTGAAGCGCCTGGGGTGGGGGGGCTTGGTGTCAGCACCTACCAGGTTCTCTCCAGCTCTGCAGTCATGGGCTACTACCCCTTCTGAAGAATGGACCAGCTCCAGGGCCGGCCCCAGAAGAGCACTGACAGTTAATTACTGGGCTCTTCTCGAGAGTGTGCTTATCTCCTGCCCCCTCAACATCTAATGGCCAGGAAGTTTCTCAAGTTGACAATGGGGCACCTGTTGCAAGCCTCGGTTAATAAACAATTTTGGCCATTTCTTTTCATCTTTTGGCATCAAAAAGATGTTTTTTCCTATAGAGGATCACACCCAAAATCTTTGTTAAAACGGTGCTTTCTTGAAGTGAGAGGATAAAAGACCTTAGATACAAAAGACAGACAGAAGATGAGCCAGGTTCCCACAAAGAGTTTATTGAGGGAGCCAAAGTCAGTGAGAGGATGGAGTCCTACTTCAACCTTCTTCCTTAAAACTGCGAGCTTTTAGCATGATGGAACCCTCTGGGAAGGTAGGACCTGCCCTTTGTGGGGTCTCAAGGAAGTTCAGGAGATTCCTGCCTCTCACACCATGGCCCATCCTACCCCAAAGACCCAGACATGAGAGAAGACATAGTCCCCATTCCAGGAAGACCTCAGGAAGAAAGACCAGGACACCTGGCCCTCTAATTGGCCAGACTAATCTTCAAGATGAAGACCTGGGCAATGGGCCTGGCTGACAGGTTGTTCAGACCTGGCCTCAGGCATCTACTCTAGAAACAAACACTTAATATTCAAACATGATTAAAAACACTCAAGACAATTCTCTTGCTGAGAGGCCATACCCCAGATAATGGCAGTCCTGCAACCCTGGCCAGAGATAGGAACCCAAGTCAAACGGGTGTGAGAGCACAAGGAGACCATTCTACCCCGAGGGGAAGATCTTCCAGAGCTCAGATGGGACTCAGAGGCTGGGATTCTGTTTTGCTGGATCCAATGCCAGTGATTCCTCCAAACATTCCCCAAAAAGGAGAAAGGGAGGAGGAGGCAGAGCACTTATCAAGAGGTTCACCCTGTGTGGGGCTGGAGGTCAGATCTACTGGGGTGAGGAAAAGGCTGTAGAGGAATGGGATATTGGGGTTGGAGCACTGGGGCATTCCTCAGACTCTGGCATGTCATCCTGGAAGTACTCAGCCTGGCGGTACTGCCATAGACGCAGGTTCCCGTCCCACTGCAGGACAAAAGTGGCATGTAATCAGGGGGTACTGTCCCCTCCCAGATCCAAGCCCCAGACACATGCCAGCCTCCCAACTCCCTTGCAACCTCACCGAGCTGCTGACAATCTTCTCTTCAAAAGGGTGCCAACTGACATCACGCACACAGGCCTTGTGGTTAGTCAGCTTCTTCACAATGTGGCCACTGAGGAGGTCATACACTGTCCAGGAAAGGCCAGAGTAGAGAAGGGCTGCCACAGGGCCTTTAAACTATCCCTCATTTTTCTCCAAGTGACACTAGTGACCTGCCTCTCAGACAACTTCCCACTTTCTCATGGAAGCAAAGCCCACACCAGAGGCCTGTGATTTGTTTCTTTCCCCTGTTCCTTTCCCTACCTTGGGTTGAAGATATGGTCTAGTGGGATGCAGCTATCTCAGGCCCTTAAATTTCATGGGGCTTACAGTTAAGAAAATGCAGTGCCTTTTAAGCTTTTACCATGACAGGATGCATCTTCCTCTTTTTTGCCATGGGTCTCTGTCTGAGCGCTACCCAAGCATGGCGATGCCTTAGGATCCTTAACTTTGTAGCTGAGCTTGTGTTTCTTTTGTGCATTCCTCCTGCTTCAGTGGCCGAATGTCCTTTACTACATGCGGCTGTCTTCTTGTGGTATTTTTATGTCTCTGTTCCCTCCTACCTTTCATCTGCAACCTCTTCCCTTGATAGGCTAAGAAACAGAACTGACTATATTTTTGGTAATCTATTATATTTACTGACTAGAATTCTATGTTCCTTTTCTTAATTTAAAATGCTGATGAATAGAATGCTTTCTATTTCTCTATTTAAACCTCCCCTATTCCAAACTAAATTAAATTTTACTTGTTGTCATTGGGCTTTTTAAGGTGGTCAATGGTGGTTTATAGGTGAAATGCCACAGAAACACCCTTGCCCTTCCCACGGCCCTTGTTCTGACACAATCCTTACCAACCACTTTGCCAGTGGAGCAGCCACTGTAGATGAACTGCTGGCCAGTGCTATGGGCAGGGGAGAATCGGCAGCGGATAAGGGTATGCAGGACTCCATGGCCCCGGTAGGTCATCAAGGAGCTGTCTCCTGGGAGCTTCAGCTTCCGCCAAGCTGGATAGGGAAGCAAGAAGAACTCTAGGTTAGGGAGTCTACTTTTGAATTGCCCTGTACTACCTGCCCTTAGCAAAGATTGATGTTCAGAGACAACTGCTTTTCCCAGCCCTTCAGCTGATGTCTCTTTTCCCACCTAAAAGTTGACAGTCACCAATGTGATCCTGCTAGTTATTATGACACTGAAATGCTTTTGTATTGGTTGATTCTGAGTAACTCCCAGGCCCCAACCTGAGGAACTCATGACTATCCTCATGATTCAGCAAATAAAGAGTTAATGCCTGGCAAAGGGGGTTGTGGGGGAGGGCTCTAGGACTGTAGGGATATAGACAAATTCACTGTGCCCACACCAGGCCCTACCAGTGGTTAAGTACTTCAATTACCATCCCTGAATCTTAACTCTTCAGGCCTCAGTTCTGCTTCCACTCTCACCTTTTTTGGGCACTTGCTGCCAGCGATAGTCCCAGTTTTGCTGTGTGGCAGCCTGGCGTGAGGCTTCCATGCCTTCCCGGCTGGAAAAGCGTCGTATATCCCAGAGCTTGATGGTTTGATCTTTGGAGTTGGAGATAAGATATCGGGCATCACCCTGTGAATCAAAAAATGGATACTGATGCATCAGAGGCTACACATGTCAGTGCCTGCTTGTCAGTCTAGTGGCCACTCTCTAGTTGAGGGAAAGAAGTCTAGTTCTCCGACTACTCGCCACTTGAGCTTACCTTGATGTTCTGCCTCAGATCCTAACACCTGGCTAAGTTTTTTCCTTTCTTGGCCAAGGGCCCTGGTAGGATTTCCTATTCTATCTTGGATTAAAAAATCTTCTACTTTTCTTATACAGAAAGCCCTTCCCCACTCCTTGAGGAGTAGTGGGTACAGATGGAATCCATGTTTCTTTTTTTTTTTTGTAGAGACAGAGTCTCACTTTATTGCCCTCAGTAGAGTACCATGGCATCACACAGCTCACAGCAACCTCCAACTCCTGGGCTTAGGTGATGGAATCCATGTTTCTTGGTTTAAGCTCCTTCCCTAAACTTCAGCTCTTGCAAACTCTGGCTAATAATGTGCTTGTTAAGTTCCCACACCAGTCCACTTTCATGCCTTCCTGAACAACCAGAGCCTTAGTAGCCTAACTGTGCAGTCCTACCACCCTGCCCACCTTGCTATCAATGAAGGTGATGCCGTCCTGGTGTCCAGCCAGTCCACCCACGGGCTTGGGGTCATCTTCCCGCATGGTGCGTCGATCCCACACTTTGCAGATGGCATCATCACCCCCAGAGAACAGGATTTGGGAGCTTATATCAGCAAAGGCCACTGCATTCACATCATCCTCATGGGACTCAATCTAGGGAAGAAGAAGGCCAGGATACCTGAGGTCTTTTTTTTTCTTTTGAGACAAGAGTCTCACTTTGTTGCCCAGGCTACAATGCCAGAGTGTCAGCCTACCTCACAGCAACCTCAAACTCCTGGGTTCAAGTGATCTTCCTGACTCATCCTCCCAAGTAGCTGAGACTACAAGTGCCCACCACAAAAGCCCGGTTACTTTTCTATTTTTCTGTAGAGATGGGGTCTTGCTCTTGCTCATGCTGGCCTCAAACTCCTGAGCTCAAGGGATCCTCCTGCTTCAGCCTCCCAGAGTGCTAGGAACAGGCATGAGCTACCATAACCGGCACTCTTTCCAGGTCTTATAATAGGCCAAAAACCAGGAGGCAGAAGCTCTAAGTCTCATGAGCAGTACCTGAAGGGTGCGCCGGTTCTGTTCTCGGTCAAAGACATAGAGGCAGCCATCATTGGCCCTGAAAGGGGGGGCATAAAGAGATGCTGGAGCCAGGATCGAAAAGACCGACATTATATAAGCTATAGGGAATCCCACTAAAAACTCCTGCTAAGGAGCAATGCCTTGTCCTTCTTACATAGGAAGTGGAACAGGAGTTGGCTGTGATTTCAAAGAGGCTTATGACCTCCCATCTTGTGCTGGGAAATGGAGAGCAAGAGGTAAAGCCAACTTGTAAAGCTTAGCCTTGGAGAAGGGCTAGTTGTTTCCCACAGCTGCCTGTATAGTCTCTGTACCAGCAAAGTTGATCTCTGGAGGGACCCCCATTTCATGAAATGAGGGAGACAACCCCCATAAACGCTCACCCTCCTAGAATTTCTCGTCCATCTGAGGAGACAGCAATGGAGAAGACAGCAAAGCGACGCTCATCTGGCCTGAACGAAGCAAAGTAGGAGGTTAAGGTCTAAGTCTCATGAGCTGTACCTGAAGAGTATACTGGTTCTGCTCTCGGTCCATGACATAGAGGCAGCCATCCCTGACCCTGAAAGGGAGGGCATAAGGAGATGCTAGAGCCAGGACTGAAAAGACAGACATTATATATGCTTTCGGGAGTCCCACTGAGAAATCCTGCTAAGAGGCAATCCCTTTACTTTAGCATTTGTTAATCTACCATAAACTCTGATGAGGATGGTAAAGCACATCCTTAGGGAAAAAGAGGTCCTGCTAACATGTGCTAGAACGTGGGTCACTTCAGTGAGAACCCAGAAATAATCCTGCAGTGTCAATTCCACCCTTGTCCTTTGGCTGAGAGGATGGGTGATTCCCTTCCAGGAATCCACATAGAGAAACTTGCCAGCAGTATACTTCTCCTCTAAGCAGGACTTCCAGCCCAAGAGGTTTGCTCCTGCAGAGCTTTCCCTGAGAAGTTTCTGATGATCTGATCAGAAAGGGAAGTCAGTACCTTAGGTCCAGGGCAGTGTGTGTGTCTCCCTCCCCGTAGATATTGCAGATGTGAACTAAAAGAAGAGAAATAAGAAACTTTCAGGGATCGGCAAAGGAGAGTGGAAGTGAAGCTAGGGAACAGATGGAGCAGACAAGGATGTTAGAACACCTTGGCAGTGATTTTCCCAAGACAAAGTGTGAAGTACTGGTTCAGAGGAGACAGGTACATGGAGACCTCTGGTCCCAGGCTAGAAAACAGAAATCTAGTGTATACTCACTGTAATCAGACCAGCTGGAGTAGAGGAAGTGGTTCCCATCAGGGGTAAAGGCCACATCTAGGACACTCCAGCCTACATCCCGGGCCTTAATGCTCTTGAATTTGTGGAAGCGGCCATACCGGCAGTCATACAATCGTATTGTCTGGTCTGTATAAGTAGGGATCAGGCAGAATTATGGAACACCATCTTTGTATCCTTCTAGATCATACCTCTCTTATTCAGTGCATTTGTGGATTCTACCCTTTTATCATGAGCAACAAGTTCTGGCTAAATATCCCTGAGACAGGTCTGAGCTCCAAGGTGTAGGTACTTCTAGCTTCAGCAAAGGGAAACCTTCCTTGTTCCAGGCAAAGTCAGTTTATATGAGCAGGATCTGGTACCTTGGCAAGCAGACATGAAGATTTGACCATCTTTGCTGTAGATGCCACAGAAAGCCTTCTGAGAGTAGGTATCAATGAAGCCCAGATCATTGGGCAAGAAGCTAGAGAAGCAGAAGGAAAGTGAGGGTAAGAGGAGCTCAGGATGAGGAGTGTCCCATTTAGCAGAATCCTAACAGAGCTGAAATGTCAGTACAGGGCAGTCTTTCCTTTTGGCTTTGTGTATAATTCCTTGTTTTTCATCTATTCCACCATCCTCTAAATTTCTATACTTTTCGACTTTGAGTACTCTCAAAATTTCAACCCCTCTTAATCTAACATTAGTGTCTCTGAGGCTCATTTAACACCTACCCCTTCAAAGTTTAGTAGATAAGACCTATTTGGCCCTTAAAGTCTCTCCACCCAGCCCCATACTCACTGAGACATCACTCGAGACCGTTCTCCGAGGGAGAAGCTTCCCTGGTGGCAGAGGCCCCGTTCTCTCTAAATGGAAGGGATTGGGGAATATTGCTAGCATAAACAAGAGGGCCACTTTAGTCACATCGAGCCCCCTCCTTGAAAGATATTGCTCTTGCTACAGAAATGGACATCACACACAGACCTCTGATGCAGGCTGGCTAACTTTCCAGCCCCAGCACTCGAGGCTTCCTTTAAAGTTTACTTCCTTTTCTTTTGGGGCTGGAAGAGCTTCTGGTTGCTTTGGTCAGGCTGCTGCCAGGCTGGCCAAAGCTGGAGAGGCCTACCTGGTGCAACATTCGAGGAAAGCTGTGCTCCTGGGCTACCCGCCTAAGCCCCAGCCGCCCTGTGGCCAATTCCACTTGTGTCTTGATGTCATTGCATTCCAGCTCCTGGGTGTCAGGGGTTGTGTCCACTGTGAGTAGAAGTGGACAGAAGTTTTATCCTGGGTCTTCTTGCCTCAGAGGACAGTTAGAGGAACTATACCGAAACCCATTCAGTGGCTGAATATATTGGAGGTGTAAGGACACCCTCATCCCCTAAATTAGCTCATCTTTCAATTTAACCTACCGTTCTTCACCCAAATAAAATAAAGGTTTTCTAATGAAAGTCTCCCAACATTAGTGTCTTTTTTTTTTGAGACAGAGTCTCACTTGGCCACCCTTGTTAGGGTGCTGTGGCGTCTTAGCTCACAGCAACCTCAAATTCTTGGGTTCAAGTGATTCTCTTGACTGAACCTCCCAAGTAGCTGGGACTACAGGCACCCACCACAACGCCCGGCTATGTTTAGAGATAGAGTCACACTCTTGCTCAGGCTGTTCTCGAACTCCTGAGCTCAGGCAATCCCAGAGTGCTAGGACTACAGGCATGAGTCACATCACACAGCTGAAGGTTAGGGTCTTGATTTCCCTTTCCTCTTACCAGGTGGGTTGTATCGATCCCCAAGACGACCATCCCAAGCACTGTCATGCTCTTCTTCCGAGTCCGAGAGGGCCTGGATGAGTTGTAAATTTGCTGCACCTCCTCCCTGCACCAACCTCACTTGGCCTCTGTAAAGAGACCCCCACATTATAAAGGAGGGGACCTCTTTCCCCAGACCAACCAAATTCATAGTAATAGCTATTTAGCTCTTAGATGACTTGGGCCTCATTTTGAGGTTTGAAGCTGACTAGACTTTGGCTGTTATTTTCAGTCTCCTATAAGACACAGTAGGAAACTGATTCTTAGAGCAAGAGCAGTAAACCCCAACATATTGCAAAGGTTGACAGACCTCTACTTCTCAGAGAGCTAAAAATTCTGCCAGCACTCTCTTGTGAGCCTCTGCCTGAGTCCAGCATAGAATATAACATTCACTACAGGCAATACAACAGCACACACCTGTAGTCCCAGCTATTCAGGAAGCTAAGGCAAGAGGATCCCTTGAGCCCAGGAGTCTGAGGCAGTAGTGTGCTATGACTGCACCTGTGAACAGCCACTGCACTCGAACCTAGGCAACACATTGAGACCCTGCCTCTTCAAAAAAACCCAACAAAACCAAACCAATATTCTGAAGGGATCCCCAAGCTCATCTTCTCTCCTAGGAGCCATAAGCAAAGAAACAAAGCCTGCTTCACCCTTTTTCAGCCAATTTCTGGTGGTCACTCCCTTCAGGACATTCTTTCCTCAAAAACAGATTAGAGTTGGGTCAATTTAAACTTGTTTTTCAAGTAAATCAACATGGCCTCCTATCACATGTCAGTAGCTTTACTGAAGTTTAACACCCCCTTCCCTATTCCTCACCCCCTCACATTACTATCTCCAGGTCCCCTTTTTAAAACTTACTTGGAAAATATGTTACATTTGTGTAGTCATAGCTAGAGATGCTCACCTGAACAGCTCCTCCAATACAAGAGTGGGTCCTCTTGGAGACCCTCCCTAGGCAAGAAGATTTACTGGATATGGAGCTGAGTGCCATGGTGCTCAGTGAAGAGACTGTTCTGCTTAAATATAACAGCTGTCCTGTGCTGATCCCATTGCCTATCCTCTAATTTTTCTGCCCGGAGTTGGGATCAAGGGACTGTAATGTCATCTGGTGGGGTCACACCCGAATGTAAGTTACCTGCGGAGGAGATAGGCCAGTACCTGGGCCAGATCCACATCTTCATCCTCCTCTTCCTCTTCTTCACTCCGTCGCAGGCCAGCCCCTCTTCGGGACAAGCCCTCGGAGTGGTCTCCGGACCCGGATCCTGCGCTGCTGCTATTCCGTGATCCCATCTTCTGGTCACAGCATCCTTAGGTCCTGCGCAGGGGCTCCTCCTGTTACCTCCTTGAGTTTGGTGAAAGTAAAGCCTGCTCTAGGAATATCAGGGTCTCCTGAAATGGGGCAGTAGCTCTAGGATCGTTGCCTTTCCTAGGGACGGAGATCCCTTTTCTTTAGCCTATGACAACTCCCAAGATGTTGGAAACAAACCTTCCCCAATCCTGTGAAGCAAAGAAAGCAGAGTGAAGCCTAGGGTGCTACCCTAGCTCACCAATGAGAATCTGTCTAAGAGGAATTTCTCAGGTTCTACCCAAAACTCACCTAATCAAAGTCCCTGGGCAGGGGAGCCGAAGAGGTATGGGGAGGTGCTGGACTTCCAGGTAACCTTTTTGGCTGACCAATAAAAACCCCTAGCGGAAGAAAGCGCTTCATTAGCTTATCTCATCTAGCCAATCATAAGCTTTAGAACTCAAAGACCCCCCCCCAACACCATACCGACCAATTAGAGAGCTCCTTTTGGAGAGACGGCCGCAGGTACAGCCAATGAAGTTAGAATTCGGCCTAACTCCCCCTCCTTCTTTGCCTCACGCCCACGTGGTGTAGTGGGGGTGTGTACGCCAAGGAGGGAGAGGAAGCCGAGAAGCACCTCCCACTGGAGCCGGCAGTTACTGCCCCGCGCGAGACCACCCACCAGCCAGAAGTGGTAGCAAGGCCCTCAGCAGCGCGAGGCCTTGTTTACACCGACTGCCGCCACAGCGTCAGCCAACCGCTCCTCCGTCTAGCGCCTCTTTCGTCACGCACTTCCCGGCTTCCAGGCCGGAGGGCTGTAGACGTCACCCGACGCTGCCGACCGCCAGCCAACTGGACAGCGGTGCATCGTGATTGATAGGTGGGCGGGAGAAAGTGTATGAGGGGTAGGAGGGGAGGAGAAAGTGCGCACACTTGGAGGGACGTTCACTCTTGGTGGGGAATAGTAAAAAAGGGAACTGGCAGTTTCCGGGATCAGAGACCATGTAACTATACTTGTACCTGGAAGGCGGGGCTGACCCTTACAGGAGACGGTCGGTGGTTCGCTACTGAGAGGTATTTTAGCAAAGGACATAATTTACCGTCGGTCCCTAAAGATCAGTTGGCTTCGTACTTTTCAGACAGTGCCCAAGGGCCTCTTTCCCCCCAATACCTCTTCCCCTCCCGCCCGGCTGGAGGTGTTCTGTTTTCGCTGGCTACATCTCCAATCTGTCCTGCCCTAAGGGTGCCTAGTGTCACGATAGAGACAGACCTCCAAACCTTCCTTTCGGGTTTAGCTTTGAAAGCCTAGTTCGTGAGGGGTCTACCCTTTCTAAACATCCTGTTACCATCTCTGGATACTTCGCGGACGTTCCCTAATATGTGCGTCTACCGTGTGGAGCTTTTCCTGTTCTATCAGACGCTCCCTTGGCCGTCCGGGATTTGCAGACCTTCCCTAGGCGCGCTGTCCTCTGGGTGCCAGTCTGTCCCGGGTGGTGAGTGTAGGGTGTACGCGCGCTGCCTCCTACCCCCTCCTGCGGATTTATGAGTAACTAGCCGAGTCCAGGGCCGCGACTTGCCACGTTTAGGGATTCTCGTCCAGGCTGGGTGGCGGGGTTTGTGGGTCTAATGACCCCGCTGTGCTGGGCTCAAAGACCCTGAGTCTGAGTTGAACTTCAGCCCCGCAGTGTACACTCCCTCAGAAGGGCTGCGAGCTTCACCTACTCCCCTTGAGGGCAGAGAGAGGAGTAAAGGCCCTTAGTTCCCTTTGGACCCCCTTGGGGCTTATTGTCCTAGTGCTGGCAAGGGTGTGGACAGCCCTTTGGGTGACGTTTCTTCGTCTTTAAACCACTATACCGGAGCCTGTCACTGGGCTTTGTGCTTCTGCCACCTTCTTGGAATTGTAGAACCACAAATATGGGTTCGTCAAGCCAAAGCAAAATACTGTGACACAGACGTTTGGAGATGGAGAAAGGTTCATTTGATTTGGCTAAAGAGAAAATGGGATAGCGAAATCTCTTACGTACGTCTTAACAAAAGAATGAAGCTGGGAGCTTTTATGCCGCTAGGTAGTAAGGGAGGGTGAGTTTTTGGGAACCAAAGAGGAAAGTCTGTTGTTTTCAGTCTCAGAAAATAGTTTCAGTAACCGGACTCTGGGTGTCAGCAGGTAGTCGCAACTTTTTTTTGAGGGCATTTTTTTTTTTCCTTCTGCAAAACAAACTTATAGATTGTCCTGACCCTGGAGTTATCTTTTTGTTTGACAAAGAAACAGTATATCAGCAGTTAATTATTACTATGAGAACAAGGGGTGCTGGGCAGGAAGTAAGTGGTTAACACATGCACACAAACAAAGGCCTAGGCAAATTTTACATTATTTCAGTCACTAGAAATGCCACAAAACTCTCAAAGGGCCTAGCTACAGAATTCGTAATTTTTTTTTTTTTTTTTTTTGAGACAGAGCCTCAAGCTGTCACCCTGGATAGAGTGGTGTGGCATCACAGCTCGCAGCAACCTCCACCCCCTGGGCTCAAGCGATTCTCTGGCCTCTGCCTCCCAAGTAGCTGGGACTACAGGTGCCCACCAAAACGCCTGGCTATTTTTTGGTTGCAGCCATCATTGTTGTTTGGTGGGACCGGGCTGGATTCGAACCTTCCAGCTCAGGCATATGTGGCTGGCACCTTAGCCACTTGAGCCATAGGCACTGAGCCCAGAATTTGGTTTTTAAACAAACTCCAGGCATTTCATTTTGCACTGGGCTGTGTTAACTTATGTGGGTAGTCTGCTGGTTACCCATCCCCTATTGCTTTAATATTTATTGAGACTTTAAGATTCTGGTTTTTGGTTATCTAGCTGGGACTATCTGGAATCATTATTTTAATGAATAAATTTAATTCAAGTCCTATAGCTGATTATTTGAGGTGTTTTTCCTTTATTTTATAGACAGGATCTTGCTCTGTTGCCAGGATAGAGAGTATTGGCACAATTATAGCTTATTATAATCTTCAACTCCTGGGCTCAGGTGATCCTGTCTCAGCCTCTTAAGTAAATAGGTAGGCACCAACACATCCAGTTAATTTTTTTTAGAGATGGAGTCTCACTATCTTGTCCAGGCTGGTATTGAATTCCTGGCCTCAAGCAATCCTCCTGCCTTGGCCCCCCAAATTTATATTCTCCCTAGGTTATTTTCACATTCCTTACCCCACATCAAACTTTCATTACTTCATGTCTCTTCACCAGTTGATCTGCTGAATGATCCTCCTCTTTTTTTTTATTTTTTTTTTTCCCCGAGACAGAGTCTCACTTTATCACCCAACCTCCAGCTCTAGGGCTTAGGCAATTCTCCTGCCTCAGCCTCCCTAGTAGCTGGGACCACAGGCGCCCACCACAACACCCGGCTATTTTTTTGTTGCATTTTGGCTGGGGCTGGGTTTGAACCTGCCAGCCTCAGTATGTGAGGCCAGTGCCCTCCTCACTGAGCCATAGGCGCCGCCTGAATGATCCTCCTCTTAACAAGATTTAGTGCCTAAGAATCCACAAGTGGCTCACTATTGCTCCTTGATTCAAATATAGATTTCTATACCTGGTTGAAATGGTTGTCTGTTTTTCAGCAAACTCATTTTCTTATACGTCTGCCAAACAAATATGCCCATAAATGCTTTGCTTAAAGCATTTTCACCTGTACGCCTCCCAGAAGAATTTCTTATCTGAGGGACGCTATCTTTTAATCTCCCTTCCTCACAGCCTTGCACTGTGACCTAGTGATAACACTTCCAGGAATCTAGCGTGGACCTACATAATGATTTATATTCTATATAGAAATTATTTTTATTTACCTATTTTTTCAGACAGAGTCTTATTCTGTCACCCTGGGTAGAGTGCCGTGGCATCATCTTAGCTCACAGCAACTTCAAACTCTTGGGCTCAAACAGTGCTTTTGCCTCAGCCTCCCAAGTAGATGGGACTACAGCTGCCCACCACAATGCCCGAGTAACTTTTCTATTTTTAGTAGAGACAGGGTCTCCACCTCCTGAGCTCAAGTGATCCACCTGCCTCCAGAGTGCTAGGATTATAGGTATGAGTCACTGCATCTGTCCTACATATCGATTATTAATAATAGCAGGACACTGGAAACAAAATAGATCCAAACAGCCTATAATACAGGATTGGTTAAATAGATTATGGTCTTGGGTCAAAATGGTTGGTAAGCCAGCTGTTGCAGCATCAGGGCAGTGGCCAGATGGTATTTGAAAATGGTATTACAGTGCTGCAGGATTCAATAAGCTTGGGTTTATTCGAGATGATACAATATGTGAGGATGAAGATAGGAAAGAAGCCATAGAAGTCTTCCTGAGAACCTTTATAATGATAGGATGTTTTGCATTAAGAGACCACTAGACCTGACCATGAGGCAAGGCAGCAGATCTTGCCCAAAGAACAGTGGACAAAATATGAAGAAGATAAATTCTACCTTGAACCATATCCAAAAGAGGTTATTCGAGAAAGAAAAGAGAAGAATGGGCAAAGAAGTAATCATATAGTTGAAATCTATGGATACAGTGGTCCTCAAAGTTTTTTTCTGAAGATGGTTGGACTTTAAACATAAAATTTAAGAATTATTTCATCAGCAGATATATTACTTTAAATAAATGTCTGTTATAATAAAAAAATAAAAAATAGATTATGGTCTATATAGTATAGATACAGAGATACCAGGTAGCCATAAAATGATGTTGTAGTCATATATATAGATATATATATGTATATATATGAATATATATATATTTTTGAGACAGAGTCTCACTATGTTGCCCTTGGTAGAGTGCCAATGGCATTGCAGGTCACAGCAACCTCAAATTCTTGCGCTTAAGTGATTCTCTTGCCTCAGCCTCCCAAGTAGCTGAGACGACAGGCGCCCGCCATAATGCCCAGTGGCCAGTGCCATAACCACTGTGCTACAGTTGCTCAGCCATTTTATATATATATATATATTTTTTTTTTTTGAGACAGAGCCTCAAGCTGTCACCCTGGAGAGAGTGCTGTGGCATCACAGCTCACAGCAACCTCCAATTCCTGGGCTCAAGCAAGTCTCCTGCCTCCGCCTCCCAAGTAGCTAGGACTATAGGCGCCTGCCACAATGCCCGGCCATTTTTTGGTTGCAGCCGTCATTGTTGTTTGGCGGACCCGGGCTGGATTCGAACCCGCCAGCTCCAGTGTACGTGGCTGGTGCCTTAGCCCCTTAAGCCACAGGGGCCGAGCCTTATACTTATTTTTATAATGGAAAACAGACTCAAACATTTATTTTTACACCCATATTTATAGCATCACTGTTCACAAGAGCCAAAAGATGGGAAAATACAGTGGTCTTACAGGGGTATCCAAGCTGCGGTCTATGGGTTGCATGTGGGTTATTTGAAGTTTGTTTTGCTTATCTATGGTGTTAGATATCACAAAAATTATGCACAGACTTTTTTGTTTTTGCTCATCAGCTTTCATTATTGTTTCTGTATTTAAAGTATGGCCCAAGACAACTCTTCTGATATTTAGCAGAGAAGAAAAAAGGTTGGATACCCCTAATGGTACATGGTTCAGCCATAAAAGGAATGCAATTTTTTATTTTGGGTCAGGGTTGGGTTTGAACCTACCACTTCCAGCATATGGGGCCGGTGCCCTAGTCCTTTGAACCACAGGTGCCACCCAAAAAGGAATGCAATTTTGATACATAATATAACATGGTTAGACGTCCACTGAAGACATTATGCTTAGTGAAATAAGCCAGTCACCAAAGGAAAATATTATGATTCCACTTATAGGAGATACCTAGAAAAAACAAGTTCATAGAGACAGAATTTTTGTTTTTAAGTTTTCTTTTTTTGGCCGAGGCTGGGTTTTAACCCACCACCTCCAGCATATGGGGCTGGGGGCCTACTCCTTGAGCCACAGGTGCCGCCCGAGACAGAATTTTTGTTTTGTTTTTTTTTTTTTGAGACAGAGCCTCAAGCTGTCACTCTGGATAGAGTGCGGTGGCATCACAGCTCACAGCAATCTCCAATTCCTGGGCTCAAGCGAGTCTCTTGCCTCTGCCTCCCAAGTAGCTAGGACTATAGGCGCCCGCCACAACACCCAGCCATTTTTTGGTTGCAGCCATCATTGTTGTTTGGCAGGCCCGGGCTGGATTCGAACCCGCCAGGTCAGGTGTACGTGGCTGGCGCCTTAACCTGTTGAGCCACAGGCACTGAGCCCCGAGACAGAATTTTTGATACAAATTACCATGGGCTGGGTATAAGAGAGGGAAGGGATTTTGTTAATTGAGTATAGATTTTTAATTTTTATTTATTTTATTTGCTAAAGGATACAGAATTTGTGGGAATAATCAAAAGATTTGAAGACAGAGACTGGTGTTCTTTATATAACATTGTAAATATATGTATGTGATGCCACTTAATTATATATATATATATATATATAAATGGCTAAAATGATAAATATTATATCTATTTTACCACAATAAAAAATATGCATAGCCAAGACCAGAGAATAAGATAGCTTGAGAAATTGATAAAGTACATTTCTTCTTAATGTAGAGTGATTATTAGAAAAACAGCAACATGCAATGCCTGTGACAGTTCACAAATGCAAGCTAACAATATGAAAATGAAAGTAAAGTAAAAGGATGACAGTAAATATTGAAAACTGGAACAGCTTTGCAAACATGATTCCTTGAGTAGGCAGGTGTGATACAGCCTTCTCTTTTTCTCTGGTTCTATTATACTTTTATACTGTAGGAAATTGTGCAAGCTACATTGTTAAGTTTTTTTAAAAAAGGTACTCAGTGCTTCTGGTGACATGTAGTGAAACAAAAACAATATGGTTTTAGTTTTACATTAAAAAGGTATAAAAATTTTCAGGATCACTAACAAGTGATAAATGGAGATGGCCTTGCATGAACCAATGACAAAAGTGTAGCATGAACAAATGATTAAGATTAATATCATATGCAGTAGCTGAGGATGAGAGAAACAAAACTGTTCAACTTACCTCCTTAATAATACATTTTTTTTTTTTTTAGTTTCTAACAGTTTTTTTGTAGAGACAGAGTCTCACTTTATCACTCTTGGTAGAGTTCCGTGGCGTCACACAGCTCACGGCAACCTCCAACTCCTGGGCTTAGGTGATTCTTTTGCCTCAGCCTCCCAAGTAGCTGGGGCTACAGGCGCCCGCCACAATGCCCGGCTATTTTTTTGTTTTGCAGTTCGGCCAGGGCCAGGTTTGAACCCACCACCCTTGGTATATGGGGCCAGCGCCCTACTTGTTGAGCCACAGGCACCACCCAGTTTTTTTTTTTTTTTT
>CAUYON010032306.1:0-12286 GCA_963573935.1 Arctocebus calabarensis
CGAGCGAGTGAGAGAGCGTGTGCGTGAGTGATAGAGTGAGAGAGAGTGAGGGATTGGGAGAGAGGGAGTGGGAGAGAGGGAGAGAGAGAGAGAGAGAGTGAGAGAGAGAGGGAGAGAGGGAGAGGGAGAGAGGGACAGGGAGAGAGGGAGAGAGAGAGAGAGGGAGGGAGAGAGGGAGAGAGAGAGGGAGAGAGAGAGGGAGAGAGAGGGAGAGAGAGGGAGAGAGAAGGAGGGGGAGGGGGAGAGAGAAGAAGGAAAAAGAGAGGAGGGAAGTTGACGCTCCTTGCCGGCTTCCAGGGTGGAGGACGAGGGCGTGAAACCGGGTGTTCCGGGCAGCCTTGAGAAGCTGGGCAGGGCAAGGACACAAATCCTCCCTGGGGCCTCCAGAGGAACCCCTCTCTGCAAACATCTTCATTTGAGTCCAGTGAGACCCATTTCAGACATTTTATCTTCCTAAGTACGTATGAAAATAAATTTGCTGTTTTAATCCACTAAACCATTTGTCAATTTAGTAACTTGCTATAGCAGTAACGTAAAAAAATGAGCACAATGGCCAAAGAAAAGGCTGCCAGAGTCTTGGGAAGGAGCTGTTCCCATGCAGGGCCCTGCCGAGGGCACTTAGCGCTGCGTGGAGGCGGAGACCAGGGCAGAGGGACCCTGCAGGGCAGGAGGGGTGTGGGTCTTTGCTTGACGGTCTACTTCTAATTCCTGTAGGAGCAGTTGTTTGCCTCAGGGTCACCCCAGTGTATTCTATAATAGAAGCATTCAAAGCAGCGACTTCTCCCGGCTGTATCTGGCGTGTGGGAGGAAAGGTTTCCCTGTGTCCTAGGGACCGAGGCTGCGTGACGTGGCTCGGCCTGCGGCTTCCACATGTCAGCATGGGGGTGTTTCCACAGTGGCCCTGATCCCAGGGGACAGTCAGAGAAGGCTTCCCTGCCATGGTACAAAGAGGGATCCCGAAGGATGAGAGGAAGGAACCAGGTCAAGTGCAAGGGTCTGGTAAAAGGGAATCACAACCGAGAATGCAGAACACTCACGGGTCAGAGCAGACAAGGGCCGATGTGAGGCCCTGAAGGTGAGGACGCCCGTGCAGGCTTGAGGTGCTGAGGGGAAGACGGAGTTGGTGGCCAGAGAGAAGGCTGAAGGGTAAGACAGGTGTTCCCCTGTGAAGAGTGGCTGCTAGCCACGGAGCCGTCCGTGTTTTAGAAAGCTCATTCATGGAGGCAGTGGCTGTACTGGTCTTGTTTATCAGAGATGGCTTAGGGAGTTGTTTAGCTATTGAAACACAGTAGAGTTCGGTAAATATCTGTTGAAGGGAAGAAGAAAAGGATGGAAGGAGAAGGAGAGGGAGGAAGGAAAGGAAAAAGGAAGGGAGGCAGAAGTAACGGAAGGAGGCACGCGAGGAGGGCAAGAAGAAAGGAATAGAGGAGAGATTCTGAAGGAGTGGTGGGTCTCTTAGTGACATCGGCGGGAGGGATTTGCTGCTCACTTTCAGCTCTGCCCTGTTTCCCCAGGGCCCAGTTTTATGAATTTGCTTTGTACAAAGGGTAGTGGATGTGGACAGACTCCCAAGTCAGCAGCCTAGGCGATTCTGTGTTCTCTGATGAGACGCTGACCTTATTCGTCAATGTTCTAATTAGACTGCAATGTCTCTGGAAGAGTGTGGCTTTACTTCCTCACTCTACCCTGTAAAGCTTCAATATTTCCACTGGTGATGGTGCCACTAACCATGACCGGCAAAAAAGAACAAAACTATGGATAGGGCCAGCTGGAGAAGGTGCTGGTAGGTGCACTGTGGGGTCAGCTGAGATCTCACTGAAGCTCCCTCCCAGGCTGGGGACAAGGTCCGGCTTGGCGTCCCCACCAGGGGAAGCTTCACAATGTCTGATTCTCCACAGCCGTGGAGTGGATCTGACACCAGTAAGTTTCCTAATGTTCTCTTTGAAGGACTTTGGTTCATAAAGACACATTTTACATGGCTGGCTTTTACTATTTCTTTTAGAGAATTATTATAATACCTGGATGAATGAGTAAGTTAATGGAACTAGATATTTGAAACTAGATGTTATAAGCTAATGTCACATAGTGTTTATGCAGCAAAGTCCTACCAGCCTGGGTTGCTGAAATCCTGTACATCCCCGTAACTTCTATTTTTATTTTGCACTGACCTGGGCTGGGCCATGGGAGCCGAGCTCTGAGCCCTTGAAATGTCAGCCTGGTAAGTGTTTTTGTGTGACTGAGGCCTTGGGACATGCTGTGTTGCTATAAGTAGATAGTTTATGTAAACAAAATGATTTATGGCGAATATTTGTTTTCGCTTTGGGGGTCTGCAGTCTGAGTAGCTGAGTTGGCTATATAGGTTATTAATTCTCAGTAAAAACCCCAGACACCAAGGCTGGAGAGGGCTTCCCTCGTCGGCAAAATTTCATATGTGTTGTTATCCATTATTGCTTAGACAACTGAGCGTATCCAGGTGTGACTGCTCTGAAAGGGGCACCTGCAAGCTTCGTCCGGCTTCTCCCAGACTTTGCCTCATGTACCCTCCCTTTTGCTGATAATTTGAACTCTGTCACTATAATCAAATGCCGCCATGAGTGTAGCATCTTCTGCACCCTCACTCCTCCTGGTGAATCATCAAGCCTGGGGGTAGTTTTGCAGACCCCTGACACAAGACTTTTATCCAAAACTTAAAAATACTTTCAGACGATCTGTCCTGGTTCTATATAATACCCAGAGTGGAGAAGTCAGAAAGGGCACCTAATCCTTTAATCAGAAATACTAAATAATGAGTATATTAGTGCTTTCCAGAATGAATTAATTCACTTCTAATATGTAACGAAGATGAAAATGATATTATCTTAATGGGCTAGCATTAGAATTCCTTTTAGAAAATAGCTGTCTTCACCTAGGAAAGGGTTTGAAAGCTGTCTGGGATACAGATGAGGCTCTGAGCGGCAGGGACAAAGGCGACAGAGAGCCTTATTGTCTACAGAAGAAAATGGGAGGAGGAGGAGATGGGAAGAAGAGAAGAGAGACCAGAGCAAAAGCAGCGAGACGGCATGAGGCTGACGCTCTGCGGGGTGAAGTGACTCCGTGAGAACGGGTACGCGGAGGCCAGGAGGAAGTGTGGGAGGAGGAAATCTAGTGCTCAACACAAGATATTTGCTTTATTAAAAAGTGCAAACCCCTTCCTATGTCCTCATGTCCTTAACAAAACCTACTTTACTAATGAATAAGTGGGGGGTTTTTTTGGTAAAAATCAAGGACTATTTCTATCCAGATTGATAAAGCTCAAAATGAAAACGTTAGGTATGATAATAAAGTCTGCAAGCCAAGTGAATGGACAACGGACTCATGAGCACATTCCTATTCTTATTATTCAGTAATTTGTAGAAATATTGGATAGCACTTTTTAATTTCAAGCACTATGGGACAGGGAGGGGGTTTAAATTTGTCTGATCCTCAAGGGTCAGGGAGAACATAGATGAGATGTCGGTTATAGCTGTGTTGCCAACCGTGGGCTAACGTGACTACCTGTGAGGACAGAGGCCCTGAAGAGTCTTACCCTCCTGCCAGCCAACCTCCTATTTGCCTGAAGTCGCCAAGTAAGGGGCCGTAAACTATTGCACACCCCAGGCAGTGCCGCTGCCCCGGGGAACAGATTTGGTGTTGAGACTTGTTTCCAGGAGGTGTACAGGTGAGGGCTCTCAGCAGTGACGCATGGGGGAGGAGACGAGGACTGACTGGAAAGGAATTGAGAGCTGGGATGCCTCAGCCGATCCCAGCAGACGCCAAGAAGCTCGAGTGCCCTGGGGAGTGTCCGGGGCAGAGCCACAGCCCGGGTCCCTGGATCCTCCCACGGACAGTCTTTAGTTCCAGGCTGTTGTTCCTGCAGAGCAGCTTCCCGGCCAAGGGCTCTTGCGGAGCTCAGCAGGTGGCCCTCCCTGCAGCAGTGGCCGGGACTGTCCTTCCGGAACAGGGTTTCCCAGCTCTGCAAACTCCGGCAGCTTGCGGAGCCCAGCTGCCTGCTGTAATGGTACTCACGGACCAAGAGGGGGAGACAGATGTGCAAAAACAAGAAAAAATGCATTCTAGCAACAACAAAAACATGGTGTGTGTGCCAAGAGAAGGATACGTGAGAGAAGTAAAAGAAAGGTGAGAATTGGGTTTTAGCCTTCATATGAAAGCTATAAATTAGCTTCATATTAGGGCTGAGTACATTGGATACTTTTTCTTCCATTCTTGAGATACTTTGCTAAGAAGAATATGTTCCAGCTCCATCCATGTAAACACAAAAGAGGATTTTGCAATTCTTTAGACTGCACAGAGTGGGACTGTGACTACTCAGAAGTCCTGTGGCATGTACATCTCTGATAGTCATAACTCTTCCTGAGCAAATGAAAGGTCTACATCAGGTTTTAATTTTTTACTTGTTGGCATCATAAAAACCAAATTTCTGTGTTGCATGTCCTGTGTGTGGGGACTCATTCGTGTAGTGAAAGACCAACCTGGACCACTGCCCAGCACTGGTGTCCAACCTTGATCTTGTTATTTATCCTTTTGAGCAGTAACAGCCACAAAAAGGGAAAACCCCAAACATGTTCTCCCAGGAGAAAATTGGTCTCCCAAGGAGGCTATGATGGTAACTTGTTCTTTTTTTTGTTGCTGTATAACAAATGACCAAAATCTTAATGGTTTAAAAGATTGCCTATGTAATATCTCACAGTTCTGTCAGTTGGAAGTCTGGGCACAGAGTAGCTGGTTCTCTGTTGAAGGACTCAGGGCTGACATCAAGGTGGCAGCCTGGCCACATTCTCTTCTGGGGTCTTTCTTCAAGCTCATTCAGTTTGTCAGTTCCTTACAACCATTAGATTTAAGTCTTCTTTTTCTTGCTGGTTTATGGCCAGGACCACTTCCCACTAGGAAAGGCTGCTTTGGGATCCCATCTATTCAGTCCCCTTCTGGCCACATGGGACTTTGTCCTTTAAGGCCAAGGGCAAAATCTCTCATTTAAGGGCTCATCTGAGGTAAAGTTCATCTCCCTTATGAATAACTCCAAGTCAACTGATCTCTGAATTTAGTTATTTTTGCAGAATTCTTTCAGCACTGCCATATAACATAACCTAATCATGGGAGTGAGATACCATCAAATTTACAGGCTCTGCTTCTGCTGAAAAGTAGAAGATTCTACAGGGTGTATGTAGCAGGGATGGGAATCCTGCAGTATGTTTGATCATGAGGATTTGAGAGGGTCACTACTCAGCCTTTGTGAAAGTCAGGTCTGTCCTGCTGGGATTGTAGTGATCTGTTGTTTTCTTCCCTGACTCCATGCATTTCAGTTAGTTGAATGTATGACAAAACTTTCTGTTCCTGGAAACTTTAGACTAAGTTGGCTCATGCTTCCTTAGAGGGGTTCAAATCCAGGGCATCCTCAAAGGAGTTCACTGCATGGGATAATCTGAAATCTTGATAGAATATCCAGTCCTATATTCAGTATTTGTCAAAGCTGGGACATATCTAATGCTAGTAAGAATACTAGGAGAAGTCTTGTCTTTGTCTGGTTCGGATGCGAATGTAAAGAACTGGTTTGAAATAACCTTCTATCCAGAAATGTGCCTAGTCAGCTCCTTGCCCTCTGAAGGGGGCACAACTTCTGGAAAGATGCAGAGGGTGAGTGGGAGGGAAGAAAGGGGAGGGAATTACTACGGGGAGCCAATTTGTATTTATGGGAGACCTACCCATTCTCCTAACTGATTGTTCCCTACAAAGTAGCTTGATGTCACTTCTAGCCTGGAAGCTCCATGAAATCAACCTTTGTTTGTTTCCTAAAAAAATTTTTTTTTTTCCTTTGAGGACATCATTATGTCTAGTGTATGAAGATGGTAGCCCAAACATGAGAAGTAATTAGAGCAGATGGCAGTGAATACTTTTATTGTAAAACACACTGATATTTATAGCTGGTTTTCATTCTCTGGACTTCTTCCTTTTTTCCTGTGTCACCACATATTCATTTTGTTCCTCTTCAGGTATAAAGGAGAGGGGAAGCAAGAAAAGGAGGAAAAAAGGTTCCCTTGTGTGTGTATGAAACTGAGGAGCTGTCAAAGGTTCATAGCTGGGAAAGTGTGCCCCTGTGTATTCAATCACTGAAATTAAGTGTTTTCGAAGGCGGTGCAGTCACGGGTCCATTGCATGGGGAAATAACAGCATTGTAGTCCATCACTTAAAATGTTAACCTTGTCTCTTACTAGTGACTGGGAGCAGAGACACGTGTTCTGTGCTCGCTGGTTAAATGGCAGTGTGTCAGCTTTGTGAAAAAGGCTAGCGTGTATCTGTCAGTCTTCTGATTTGGCTTTAAGAGTGTGTGTGTTCATGTGCATGCATGCACAAGTGAGTGGCACGTATACCCACACGCACCTGCCCACTCTTCCACTTGCCTTTATGTGGCCTTCTGAGATCTGGCTTATTGCTCACTGGAAAATGGGAAGAATGGAACCAGGTTCCAGTACTTTAAAATATATCCTTTACTAAGATATTTTTGCTTGCTGGTCCTTGAATTCTTAGGTGGCTGTATTATAATTACTTATTCTTAATTATAGAAAGTTCCATTTTGAACATGTTTCATCTTATTGGAATGAAGTGTAGATGTGCTATACTGAGGGTATCATAGGGGCTCCACTGATAGTATGAGTTGGAATATGCCAGGAGTCACTTGTACACCAGGAGTCATACACTTTCTGCATAAAGAGCAAGATTGTAAACATTTCAGGCTTCACGGAGCATGTTGTTTCTGTCACAAACTGAAAGCAGCCATAAACAGTATTGTCCAGGCTGTGTGCTGATCTCAACATGGTGGATGGGCTGGATTTGGGGTGTGGACTACAGTTTGCTGACCCTGTCACATACTATTGAAAATTTGAAATGATTCTTGTTTTCATGACGTGAAGAACTTGATGTTCTCCTAGGTCTTTCTGTGGTCTCTCCACACTGGTCGGCAGAAATGCTGTCTAGCTGAGCAGCTTTCCTTCCAATTCAGACTCAGCCCATCTCTCCTTTTCACTGTTGCACAGCCCACCAACCAGCCCACCTGCGTGCTTCTTCCCAGGGTCCTCCCTCCACTGCCTCTGGCTCATACTGTCCTTCTCTGCTGTAATCCCTCATCAGAGGTGCGGACCCCGGTCACTCCCTATCATCACATAGCTCATTCCGGCCTGGCGCTTTTGATCCACTTCACCCTGTTATTTATTTGTGTTTTGTTTGTTTATTTACTTATTTATTTATTTTCAGAGCATACTACTTGTTTCATGTATTTATTCATTATCCTCCTAAAAGATAAGTTCCATGAAGTCAGGGATTTGTTTTGTTTTGTGCCTATACTAGTGATTGGTGTGCAGTGGGTGCTTAACATAGTAAGTGCCATGTAAGTTGTATTTACCTTTGATTAGTTTTGAGCCTGGGGCCTCATGAAGTATATATAACTCACATCTCCTACACATTGACATTGACTGCCACACTAGAAATTTTTTTTTTCCTGCCACAGTGTTTTATTAGGTCAAGGACATTAACTACCAAGTGAGTTGTATTTCACTCATGCTAGTTTTAAGTCCGGGGTCTTGTGAAGCATATATAATTCACATGTCTCTTGCCTTAATAAAACACCATGGTCCTAAGGAAAAAAATTTTTCTAGTGTGACAGTCAGTGTGTTAATAAACATTTGTTGAATTCAGAGATTCATTTACTCCACAGTTCTAGGCAAAGAGTCTGAAAAAAGTCTGTAATTTTTTTTTTTTTTGAGACAGAGCCTCAAGCTGTCACCCTGGGTAGAGTGCTGTGGCATCACAGCTCACAGCAACCTCCAGCTCCTGGGCTCAAGTGATTTTCCTGCCTCTGCTTCCCACGTAGCTAGGAATACAGCTATTTTTTGGTTGCAGCTGTCATTGTTTGGTGGGCCCGGGCTGGATTCGAACCCGCCAGCTCAGATGCATGTGGATGGAGCCTTAGCCATTTGAGCCATAGGTGCTGAGTCAAAAGTCTATGATTATTAAGTGAGATAATATTTGCTAAACGTACTCAGTAAGTGTTAGCCATTATTATTAAATTGTTAACATTAAAGTTTAAGTGGACAGAATACATTTTCATTTGTGAGGATTAGTGATCTTGTAAGTAAAATACACAGCACTATTCCTGGGACATGAGAAACATTCAATATTAGTGATTATCATTATCATTATTTTCTCCAGCAAATGGAATGAGCTTCAGACTTAAAACTTAGAAGAAATTTGAAGATTCAAATGGAGACGATAAAGAAAGATGCTATAAAATTGTTGCTTTTTTTTTTTTCAGACCATGCTAGTCCTCTGAAGCTCAAAAGTGCTAATTACTTATATATGAAGCATTGAGCTAGTATCAGTAATCTTTGGGAAATCACGGCAGAATGGAAGTGTATAGAATCAAGAGCTAAGGCAATGAATTGTATGGGTTTCTGAGGGACACAAAGGGTACTTTTGAGCTGGGGATGAATCTCTAGCCAAAAGGCACTGTTGACATTCCTTTGAGTCATCAATGTGCTAGGTGATGTAGAAGGGCTTTCTCATATTATCTTCTAGTCATGAAGGGTTTACAAGCACCGAGAAGAGAAGGTGATCACTTAGGGCCAGCTTGAGGTCAGTAAGAATAAATTATGCCAAACTAATTTAATTTCCTATTTGTTCCCTAAAGAGTTATTGGATGATAGGTCAGAGGCTCTATTGGTAATCCTGGATTTGTAGATGGTTAACTTTTCTACTGAGTATCTTTTGTTTTATAATCAGCTGAAATAATCTCAGTTTCTGTTAATTTATCTGTAATGTTCATATTAAAAAAGCAAAAAGTGATTAATGCACTGCATTTCACCTGTAAGGCAGTTTCTACCAGGGTCAGCTATCTAATCATCTGGATTCCCATGGCACCTTGGTTATACCTTTAATTATTGAATCAACCACACTTTAATTACCTAGTTATTTGTATTTTTGTAAATGATAATATCACTACCTTATAAAGAAGGATGAAGTCACATTTACTTGGGAGAGATGCCTTTACATTAGCTCATACACAAAATGTTTGGGATTTTAATTGGCCAACAGGCTTACTATCATCCAACATTATAATCCACCCATTACAGTAGCCAAGACTATTAGTTGGGAGAACAAATGTTATTTAATAAAAGATGTGAAGGCAATCAGTTATTTAGCTAGGGACAAGAGCAAGAAAAGAAAGAAAAGAATGGAGAAACTTCCACCAATATAGATTCTAAGTTAGTTGAAGAGAAACATGCAAATATAAACCTTGCCAATAAAGAATATATGTTATATTGATGTCAGAAGGAAAGAAGGATGTTCTTTCCATAAAAATGAAGAATGTCACAAAGTAAGGGTAAATAAGGTTGGCTTTGGAAAAATTAAAAACATTCTGTATAAATACTGACTAAAAGTAAAGGAAACTCTAGATTCATATGAAGTTATTTTAGTTATTAAAATATTTTCATCATAGCATAATGATTGTAAGTTCAAGCGAGAGTTGACCATTCATTCATTTAAACTTTTTGGGCACCCGCTCTTTGCCAGGCATTGTTGTAGGTACTGAGGATACAGCAGAAAACCAAGACGCTCCAGTGAAGCTTACATTCTAGTAGGGGTTGACTGACTATAAACAGTATACAGTGGGTTAGGAGGTGATAAGAGCCTTAGAGAAAATGAAGGAGGTTGAAGGGAGGTTACAGGGACGTGTCTTTTCCTATTTCTAGAATTTGCCTGCTGAGGAAGGAGGCATTCTGGTGAGGTGTCAGAACAGTTCTTTCTTGTCTTCCTCAACCAGGAGACACTGTGATCAGAGAGAGTTCCGTCCCCCACCTCCTCCACCACTGCAGCTCAATGCATATGCTCGCAAATAGATCTTTGCTTTGCTTGGTGTTCCAACTTGCTGATCAATGACTTCTTTCAAGATAACTCTGGTGGTGTTGCAAGTACATTTAAGGTGACATGTAAGATTTGCAGACACTGCACATTCCCTGAAGTTCAGAGAAGTGCTGACATGCTGTAAGAAGAAAACAAATTGCATAAGCTTCCTAGTGGAGGCAGGAAAGTTTTTTGCTGTTTTTTGTTGTTGTTGTTGTTGTTGTTTATTTGGGGCTACATGCAAAGATGAGTTTTCTGGACAGGTTTTATATCTCTATTTCCACGCCTGCTTCCATCTGCATATGAGGAAATGATTTTCTTTATCTGCAGAATGGGAATGAGTGATGTATTTATCTCAAAGAAGAAAAATAAAGCCAAACACTGAGAACCTTGGGAACTATAGGGGAAAGAGCTTGTATTAGGTGAAAGTGAAACCTACAATGACTTTGGGCTAGGTTGATGATGTAGACCATGGCCTTCATCAAAAATAGCATATTGGTATCAACAGAGGGGTTCTCCAAAATATAGACAAAAATTCTTTTATCAATGCTGTCAGCAATCTTTTTTGCTTCACTGGATCAAAGTGAGAAGGGTTGGAAGATGTGATTTTGGAAGGTGAGCCATTCCCATTGTTTCATGGCACATCACCCAGGGAGTCATGCATAGGGAATGATGGCACCAGGCTTGTTAACTTTGAAAATGTAGGAGAACTAAAATTCTATGGCAATGTGCATGAAATCAGAATTACTTTGACAGCTTGCAATCATAGATATAAATCACTTTTTTACTTCCCCAGGTTTCTATTAAGTAGCTGAGGCTGCATTAATTTTTAGAACTTCTAGTATTTAGTCATTGTTTTGTATGAAAGCATGAATTATCAATGAACATTTATGTATCTCAAGATATTTTTATTCTGCTGAGGAGAAATTAGGGTACAAATAAGTTTTGGTGTTTTGAAACTGAGTGCTTAACATTTGAATTCATTTGAACTCTGCCACACTGAATAAATAAACTTAAGGTGAAAGAAAAAAATGGATGGACGATTTCATAAGGAGACTGGATCTAAGTCTCAGGTTCCAATTTAAAAGCTCTCTCCAGTAAGAAAGCTTGAAAACATGAAGAGGAATGGGGAAATTTATGAGTCAAACCCAGTGGATGAAGAGGCCTATGGGATAGGTAGCATTTTTAGTCTTAGATATGCATGTTCAGCCATTAAATTGTGTGTGTGTGTGTGTGAGAGAGAGAGAGAGAGAGAGAGAGAGAGAGAGAGACCTATAAAAAAACATGCATGGGATTAGTAGGTAGGAAAATATAATTTTGTAATTTTAATTGATCATTATTTATTAGTCACTATTTAGGGGTATGGGGATAGAGCAGGGATGAAAACAAAATCTCTTCTTCATTTGAATGAGGTAAATAAGTGATAATCAAGTATGCAAGAAGTTATATGAGCTAATGTCAGAATGAAGCAATATTAGGGGATAGGGAGTGATTGGTGGTGCTTCTGTAAAATAATGATCCAAAAAAGGAGGTGAAATTTGAGCAGAGACATGAATGAAATCAGACCATGAGCCACACAGGTATTTGGGGGGAAAGTGTCCCAGGAGAGGCATGGTAAGTGGAAGAATGAAGGTGCAAGCTTGCTTTGCATGATTACAGTCTGCCTCCATCATTATGGCCTAGGCCACATCATTAAAACACAGCAAAATGGAGACAACAACATTTGAACTTCCTATTTACTGGGTTGGGGGATGAGTCTACCAATTTTTGAAGGCTGACAGAGCAGGCCAAAATTTTATAAAACATGGAAGGCACTGGAAGTATGCATAGGTACTTCAAAACAGGAAAAGAAAGTCTTTAAATTTCCTCCAGAGTTGGATAACAAATACCAGTGTTAATCTTAAAAATTTTTAAACTTTCTCAAATTAAATGGCAGATACCATAGAGTGATCTTTCTTTGACCATGTGAAGTTCCTAAATAGTATCCAGTTGTTCTGCATCTTTTTATGATGAGTGTCAGGAGCCCTGGTTGTCTTTGTAGTTCTGTGACTGAGCTGTGGATCTGACCACCAGGTTAATATCTCAGAAAGAGTTATGCTGCCAAATTCTTCATATTTCTTTTCTTTTTTTTTTTTAAGATTATGAAAAAGTTTTTTTTTTTTGTAAGACAGAATTTATTCACAGAAAAGAATACAGAAAACATTAAGGCACCTGGTAGAGGGAGAAAATTCTAGTGGGGAGAGAGAAGCTCTCTCCGTTTCTCTCCCAGTCATTCCCCATCTCCTCCTTTAGGCCTTTAGTCTCAGGGTATATATAGGTGTATGGGTTCCTTGGCCATGAAACAAATGAATACAGT
>CAUYON010032307.1:0-72982 GCA_963573935.1 Arctocebus calabarensis
AAAGACATTAATACTCTACCTTTAATAAGTTTCGCCAGTACCCTGCTAAGATGCACCGTAGGTGTGTTCCCACTAATTGCCCTCCCTCTACCCATCCTCCCCCCACCCCTCCCCTCCCTTTCCCCTATTCCTGTATTCCTGTGCTATAATTGGGTTTTAGCCTTCATAAGAAAGCTATAAATTAGCTTCATATTTTTGAGACTCAAAGCTTTTTAAAATAGTCAAACCAATAGAGTCTGTATTTTGTAAATAGCATGGTACCAATGTCAACATCCTGGTTTGGGATATGCTTAATATTTTATTGGAGAAGTCTTGTACATGGGATATCTCTGTACTATTTTTTCAATTTATGTGACTCTAACTACTTTTTAAAGTTACCCAAAAAATTAAAGAATAATTGAGCAAGTATTGAATAAATAAATGCATGCTGAAAGGTACACATCTAATATTCTGTATTTCATTGAAGGTAACAAACCTTACAGGTTATATCTCTCTATTCCAGGTGCTTAGTAAGTTTTCTCATATAAAAAAATCATTAAGGGGTATTTAAAGGATTTTTTAGGTAATTTAAGGGGAAGTCCAGATGACTAGACTCTCAGATAGATATCAAACACTTGGTAATCTCTTGAAAGAAAAGAGGTCACCTTTCTTGATAAAGCAATATGCAAAATAAGATGATTGGGGCAAGTGATAAAATGAACAAAGAAAATATTTTAATTGCTCGACTTATTTGATCTATTTAAAAGAAGAAAGCACATTTCAAATTAGAGAAAGAAAGAAAAAGAGAATGAGCACAAAAAAGAGAGAAAGTAAGATAGAGTAGGAAGAAGGAAGGAAAGAAGGAAGGAAGGAAGGGCTGAAAAGGAAAAGAAATTATTCCTATACTGGTTCTGTGTCGTAAACACATTTTGAGCAGACTGTAAAAAGTAATTCAACTGAAATTAGATTACAAAGAGCACACAGTATGCTAAGTGTGACTAGATTATGCAAACAGGAAATTAATTAGTCTAGATTAGAATATTGTATTTCCACTAGAGTCTGTAAGTGTCTGATTCTTGGTGACAGTCTTGGGTCTTTCCATTGAGGTTATACGAGTCACAGCAGCATTTCTAGGCCTTGGTCCCTGCAATTAGAGAGAGTTCCCAAGTTACAAACATCTGATTTATATACAACTCACACCTAGGAATGAAGGCTATTACAGAAGGTCCCCAGTTACAGACACCTGATTTATGTACGCCTCGCACTTACAAATGGAGGCTACTACAGGGAATAGGTAAATGTACCTGTTCCAACTCACACACAGATACAACTTAAGGACACACTTATCTCGTCTGTAACCCAAGGAATGCCTGTAGCCACTGATTGTTGGCAGGTACACCTGGATTGGTTGTTACTTGACACCTGGATTCACGGGGGATCACTTCACCCTTGGGGGAAACAGCTTACTTGGAGCTCAGCACTCATTTGAGCAGCCGACATGGGCCGTGGCACGTTCGTGTGGCCAGTACATGATGGGAATGGAACGGCTCCTATGGGGTTTGTGACACTCTCCCTCCAAAAGGAGGAAAATGGTTTCAATTATACACTATTTCACTAATTCATTCATTAATAATTCTAATAGTCAACAACTAATAGATCCAGGGAGTATTTTCACCACTCTAATAGTACTACAAATTTATTGCATTATTTTTAATATGATCACATTGGCTCGGTTTCCTTGGGCTAGGATAAGTATGTAATCTTGACGGCAATTTCTGAGGTTGTGAAATCCCAGTCACATGCAGCATTTTTTTTTTTTTTTTAGTGTGTCTGTATTTCAGATAAAACAGAGGCTAGAAAGATGATTAAGTATTCCAAGCACTCTCGGTACAAATACCACATGATAAACTTCAGATTCACAAGTAATAAGTTCAACCAGAGCTGGGTGCATTCATAATATATTCCTTTATCCTCATCACGATCCTGTGAGTTCCCTAATATTTTTTCCATTCAACCTACCTGTACACACTATAGAGCATTAAGCTTCAAAAACGTAAAATGATTTGCATATTGTCACACATAAATGACACAACCGGATTGAAGTTCAAGTTTGAATTCAAAGTTGAAGTCCACGTTCTTTCTGCTTTCCACCTCGGCCTACCTGGGACCACACATGTGAATAGTGCTGACATCTGTGAACGGGAAGCAGGAAGAAAGCAAAAGGCGCTCCGTCCTCCAGACCAGCGCTGCCTGCTCTCCGTCTCAGGATTACCTTTAAATCCATCAGGAGGAACAGAGAGATCCGGGAGAGACCGTGCTACAACTCTGATAGCAACTGGATTTCCATCACAAGTACCAACAAGGAGATGCCCGAGCAAGCCTCCGTAAGGCCTTCCAACCTCACGCCTGATTTCCTGATACAAAACAACCCCATGCCTGCCGCCCTTGTAATGAGAGCGGCTCTGTCACCCCCCTGTCCTCTCATTTTAATCTCTGCTGGGTAGTGTGCTTTCTCACGAGGGAGGCACACTCTCAGCTATTCTCTCAGCATCTCTCCATTATCAAACACACTCCTTGTTCCCACTCCTGGCTGCTTGGGGAGATGTGAACGGATTCCCTGGTTTAGATCGACAGCACTTCAAAAGGCTGTTCTGTCTTCACTGGCGCCGATGCCTGGCGCATGGCCACCGCCGGGAGCCGAGGTTCGCTCCTGAGTCCCAATGCAATCACGCACTGTCGGCTTCTCGGCGCTCCCAACTTCTGAAAGTGTTTTCAAAAATCCTCTGTGTTGCTGGAATGGCAATTGACTCGAGATAGCCAGAGCCATCCAGCTGCTGAGAAACGCCTGTCTGCAGCAGCGCGATTAGAAAGGAACGTTTCAGTGGAGGGGGGAGAGGGGCTTGAATAGGCATTGGGTCCTTCTGTGAGTGGGGAGAGGCGGGGAGGCTGGCGTGGTCCCCCCCCAACCTTAATCAGTCACTCACTCGGCGTGACACCAGGCTCTGGCAGGGCAGGGGTCCCACATGCTCCACAATATCCTGGGGTTGACAAACCAGCCATCAACAAACATGCTCTTGGACGTGCCTGGGCCAGGGATTGGAGCCAGTCAACAGAAAGACACAGTGCCCATCCTCCAGAAAACTGCCTTCTCAAAGGAAGGGGGAGGGGCAAAGAAATCATTGTAATACTGGAGGACTGAGGCATAGGCAAGAATCCCGGAGAAGCACGCCTGGCTTAGCTTGTGTGTGTTCACGTGTGTGTGCACGTGTGGGGTCAGGGCTGGGGGGACAGGGCGATCTGGAGCGGCTGTCGGATGTATGCAGAGGAACGCTACATGCAGTGAGAGTGCCATGAGCCACTAGCTCCCGGAGATCGGACAGCAGCGCACGTCATACGAGCCCCAAGTACATGCCCAAGGGCGTGGGACTGGGAGATCCCAAGTAAGGTGGACAGGAGGCGGACCTCCCCGCCCCAGGGTGGGACTGGGACTCGTCCTCCAGTGCTTCTTCCTGTTTTGTTCAGAGAGTCCTATACAGGCAGTCCCCAGGTTACAAATGAGATAGTTTCTGTAGCTGTGTTCTTAAGTTGAATTTGTATATTAAGTGGCAACAGGTGTAATTACCTGCCATCGCCTCATTCATAAGAGAGAGTCCTGCATCAGCCAGATGTTTGTAAGGTGGGGACTGGCTGTAGTTGCTTCCTCAGCTTACAAGGATCCCTCTAGCCACATGCAGAGGCCGGTCCCAGGGGACCTACAGTGGAGGGAGCAGAGAAAGGGTCTAAAACCTTTGCTCCAACAAGAGGCAGCCGGAGCCTGAGTGCAGGGCACAGCGAGACCTGGTCGGCTGGCACAGGTCCCGAAGGTCCCACAGGACACACGGATCAGTTAGATGTGAGATTGGCAGGGAGGGACCGACTGAGGGTGACTCCTGGTTTCTTTCTTGGGTTGTCTGAGGAAGGCCATAGGGAAGAAGCACAGTTTGCGGCAGTGGGACAGAGGGTGCTAACTCTTCGCGGATAACCGGATAATGAACTTAGAAGACCCTGAGTAGGCCAGACATGAGGTTAGCGGAGACACTGGAATTTCTAGGTGTAGATTTGGGAGCCATAAGGATGGATAAGGTTGTCCAGGACATTGCAAAGGGTAGAAGTTCCAGGAAGTGTATCTTCTAATGTAAGAGGAGGCTCAAAACAGTCTAATGGCTTGAAGGGGCAGATGTCCTGCAAGACATAGAAGCCATCAGAGGGGCCAGTGGGGGGCGTCTTGACTGCCCTCTCCACCACAGAGGTCCCTAAGGTCAGCGGAGGCTGCTGGAGTGTGCCCCAAAGCTCAGTGAGCAAACCAGCACAATGCAGATAATAATTAACACCCGGTTTACAGGGCTCCAGAGAGATTTGCATAATGTATGCAAAGTGCTTGGTACCTGATAGGTGCTCAAAACGGGCATTATCATTACTTTCTCTTGTGTGTTTGTGCGTGTGCACTGTGTGTACACACTACAGGTGACAACCGAGAAGCCCACTCCCCCGCCTTTTTTTCTGTTTCTCTCTGATCCCTGGAGACTTGGCATTTTGTTCTAACTGGTGAAAAAGGCCATGAAGAGAGAAGGACAACAGGGCAAATTGTCCAAGCGTAACCCTGCTGTGGTTCACGGAGGAGGCAAGGGGCAGGCAGGACGGAGAGCCAGAGACTGCCCTGCCCTCACCAGCACGTGGTTCTGGAGCCTCAGGCCCAGCACCAGAGGGGCCGAGCAGGGCAGTCAGCAGGGAGATTCTTCTTCCCTTCCCCAACTCAATGATTAACGCACATTATGAGAGATCTGCCTTTAAAACTGAAAATCGCACACGATTGAGACCTCTGTCTTGCAGGGGGGCAGTTAGAATCAATTTTTTAAAAATTGTCTGGAAAATCTATTCATAAGATTAAGGAAAAGCCAAAAAATAAAATAAAATATGTACATATCATGAATTTGCCAAGAAAATATAACCCTTCAAACTTCGGTTATTGACAGACCTAAAAATATATAAACAGGGGTTCTTACTTAAAAATATCAGAAGAGGGACACTCAGGTGCTACCCAAGACTCTTAAAATCCAGCTGTTTTAGCCAGGTATAGTGGCTCACACATATAATCCTAACACTCTAGGAGGTCAAGACAGGAGGATCTCTTGAGGTCAGGAGTTTGAGACCAGCCTAAGTAAAGTGAGACCACATCTGTACTAAAAATAGAAAAACTAGCCAGGCATTGTGGCAGGCACCTGTAGTCCCAGCTACTCAGGAGGCTGAGGCAGGAGGACCACTTGAGCCCAGGAGTTTGAAGTCACTGTGATTGAGGATGATGCCCTGGCACTCTAACCCGGCAACAGAGTGAGACTCTCTCTCTCAAAAAAAACATAAAAATAAAAATAATAAAATTAAATCCAGCTGTTTTAGAGAAGCGGGCACTGCCTCTTACAGCAACATTGCTACTTGGAGTATCCTTGTTAGAAATGACAGCAAATGGCATTAAGCAAGAAGCACAAAAGATCACCCTACAAGAGAAGGAGCTAGACAAAAGAATTTTTACAAACACTTTCAGAAAAAAAAAAAAATTACCTTTTTTGCTCGATGAGGCTGATCGAGATAAAAGATCCACTAAACTAGTACAGTTTGTGTAAAATGCTATAAAAGAGACAATAGATGGGGGGAGACGAAATTTAAATCAGACCTGGGTTGTGCCAAATAGAGATTGTCTAATTAAACAAAGAAATAAGACAAAATTAACATCCAGGAACTTCTCCTCATACAGAAGAAAAATAAAGCCTGACAGTTGAAGTAGGAAAGTGTATGATAATTTTTGAAGGAAAATAAGACAAAGTGAAGACAGAAGATTGGTTGATATCAGACAGTGGATACCTTTTCACATGTGCTGACATCATTTCTCAACACCCAGCACGAAGTCTGAAAGGCCACAACGCCTGGGGAGCTCAGGCCGGGAACCCCAGCGATGGAGTGGCAAGGAAACTGGGGAGTCAGCTGGGTGAAGAGTGTGAGCTGCCACAAACACCTGTCCTGGGCATGTGGCTACACTACACTCGGGGCCTCCCTCGCAGTTATCTGGCTCACTTGGGGCCAAGGATTGTGACAGTAACGAGTGCCTCTTCTTGGTCTGGACTGTGCGTCATTGCCACCACTCCCTGCCTGTCATCTCCTCCCACCAGCTGGAATCCAGAGGGGCTGTGACCCTTCTTCATCCTGGAGCCTACACAGAAGGACCCTGGATCCCTGAATGCATCCGTGGAGCAGACAGATCTTCCACTAACTAGATTACTCATCACTGAGGGGAATCTTAAGAGAGAAACAAACATCCATAGCTTTTCAGCAACCAATTTAGGTCTTATTTCTGCACCTTACCTTTCCCTGAACTGTGTGTCAAGAAACAAAAGATTCTTTCAACACTGCTTATTGAGAAGTCTCTATGTTCCTGGCCTTGGTGGGAGCGTGAGCACTGGAGAGGCGCCTACGTGTGTAAGCGGCTCACTACAATGGAACCACTGCCTTAGATGCGCGCGGGGTGTAAACAACAAGGGCCTCCCAGACTCCCTGGAAGAGGAGAAGGGAGAATGAGTATGGTAAGCGCCTCTGGGCTGAGCCCAAGAGCAGGTGTTCTCTGGGCAGGGAAGGCAGAGGAAGGAAACAGGCAGAAGGGAGTTCGTCGTGTGCTCGGACAGGGCAGTGGTGGCCAGTAGGCAGGGTGAGGGCTAGAAGGACAGGAGGCAGAGCCGGTGAGTGTTTCAGGAGGAAACTGGAAAGATGTTTGCTTGGGCTTTAAGTGCAAAACAACAAGAAGCCTTCAGAGGTTCAAAGTAAGCACTAAAGAAGGCCTGATTCACGCACTAGGAAAGGACATGGCAGAATGGACCAGAGTGGGGGGAACCAAGTCAGGGACCTGGTGCGGAAGTATCGCATCAGCCCAGGTCACTCTGTGTAAGCCTGACCAGGAGGGTGACAGCGGGACCTAAGAGGAAGGGGTGGCTGACAGAGAACGTTCAGGGTGGCACGGCAAGTGGCTTGTCGACAACTGAGCAGGACCTGTTAAGGAAGGTGGCTAAGCCATCTGCTTACCCACGGCTTCACACTGAGTTCTGGACTGCGGCTGTCAGGCCGCTTCTGGAAGAACCACTTCACTATCCTTCTTCCTTCTAGAGCCAGTGGGGGTCCCTCTGGAACAGATCCTCCTGTGGCTGATCACCCACTACGCACCCTCATCACCCACCGACTTCAAAGTCTTTACCTGCCACCCCAGTTCCAGTCCCTTCCTCCTCCACCTTCATCGGCACGTGCAGCCCTGTCTCCGACAATCTGCTCCTTGCTCTTACAACTAAGGAGCAACCATTATGGGCTTGAAGAATAAAAAACAGCAATTTAAAAAGAGAGAGATTGAGAGAGAGAAGGATTTTCAATTAAAAGGAAGAGCTGATAAACGGAGTGAGAAAACAGAAAGTAAACATTAGTATGAGCCTGAGCCAGTCACAGAACCTCTCCGGACTCGTGTTTATAAAAGAAAAGAATTGTATTCACTATTTTCTAAGAATCCTTATAGCCCTGACGAAACTAAACAAACAAACAAACAAACAAAAAAACAAATTATTCTAGAACAATGAAAAAATAATTGTGGTTCACGAATACTGCATTACAGAACCAATAACAACAAAGTCTAGATTTCAGATATGACCAAATTAACTTTGTAAAACTACCTAACTAAATCACAAATTAAATGAGCTAAGAAATGGAAAAGTTGTATGGGTGCATGTTTTTAGGGCCTAAACAAACACAATAGTTTAAGATTTGAGGTCATTTACTAGGAATCAATGTAGAATATGGAATTAAATTAACAATAATGCTACTCTAAAAGAAGGAATAATAATTCTGGTAACCAGAAAGGAAATATACAATTAATACTAATAATTACAGAAGAATTACTTAATTATCTGACTTACTGAGAGAATACAATCAGATGCTATTAAATAGAATTGAACCTTACATTATTTTACTTTTATGTGTCAGTCAAACTGGATTTTTAAGAACAAAGGAGCAGTGTTGAATGTATACAATATGTAAGACAATGGTTAGCTACAATAATTATCTGATCTAATTAATTTAGTTTATTTTATTGTCGTCTTGGTTCAGAGAGGTACAGAAACTATAAAATATTTGGGAACATTACATGTATATAATGAGGCAGATGTTAAGGAAATGAAGACTTTTTTCATGAACCTTAAAGCACATATGGCAATGAGGTTTGTGATCGAGCTGTTATAACAGAGTTCCACACGCCAGCCAGCATTTCTCAAATATTTTGAAAATAGTTTTGCCTAACAATAGACAGCATGAAACTTTAAGGACATAGTAATAATAACTTACAATTACTGGCAATACCCCAAGTATCTACACAGATCAATTCATTAAATCATTGCAGTCTGCAGTCCTCAACCCCTGGACCATGGACTGGTACCAGCCCCAGGCCACACAGCAGTTGGCGAGTGAGCAAAGCTTTGTCGGTGTTTATAGTCACTCCCATCACTCGTATCACCACCTGAGCTCCACCTCCTGTTAGACACCATGGCAGCACGTAAGAGCACAAACCCCACTGTGAACTTCTCAGGTTGGGTTGAGGCTCCTGTGAGAATCTAACGCCTGATAATCTGAGGTGAAGCTGAGGTGGTGATGCTGGGGCCGGGGGAGCCGCTGTGAATACGGAGTATCATTAGCAGAGAGGTTTGACTGCACAGAGACCAGAGTAACTCTATTGCTTCCAGACTCATATCAAAACCATCCCTCTAACTCCCAAGTCCGTGGAAAAATGGAATTCCATAAAACTGGTCCCTGATGCCGAAAAGGTTGGGGACTATAAACCATAGCAACCGTGGGAGACTGGGCCTACAGCACAAGTGCCCCCATTCTGCAGACAAAGGTATGGAGAGTCGAGAAGACTGAAGATAATATAGATGATAAATACCCACACCAGGATTTGAAACCCCACTTGTATGCTTCCAGGGCCAGTGTTCAAACCATCGTCTTTGGCATCAATCTGGATAATTAGGAATTCATTGATGAACAGAAAACTCAGGCCTATATTTCCTAACGACCACTAGAAAGTCAGGGGCTGAAGAGAGTCAGTGGGGAGGACCGGCTTCTCCTCGATGTGATGTGTTCACTTAAAACATTTTGACAACCTCTGTAAAGACACGTGCCAGCTCGTGCCGTTGAGAACTTCCAAAGATCGGGGCCGCCTTTCAGACCTGCAGATTTTCACCATTAATGTGAAGCACAGAGAAGTCACTTTAGTTACCTTCAAGCATTCCGATTTGCTTTGCTAGAATTATTTCTGTAGTTACTACCAACACTTTTACACATGATGAGGAACAGAGGGGTGTTCACAACAGGCCAGAGAAGACAATCTGATGGTCCCGAAGCCCAAACTCTCAATAACTCGGGAAGATCCAATGTAGGTTCACCTTGTCCTCAGGAAAGAAACATAACTTATCCCTTATGTTTCTAGTGACAAGATAATTTATTGTCCAAACCAGGCATTTTTGAGATGAAAAAGGGACACTATTAATAATGACTGCAGGAAGAGAGAAAAAGACAAATACGAGACTTGCCTCACACAAATAACGACCCTTCATTTTGTTCCTTTTGCTCTGGATTATGACACATTTTGTCTTTTTCCAGTTTTACATTGCTTAAATGTGGGTTAAAGCTTTTCCACAGAGACGGAGATGTGGTTATGACCTAGGGTCAACAAAACCACTTTTTAGCGGCTGATAATGATAGAACTGTAGGACAAAGAAAAAATGTCCTCAGAGGTCACACTGAGCTGTCCGATGTATCTGCTGTTTCATGGTCTCTGGGTCAACTCTTCAGAAGAATTGAATTCTTGGAAAAGCTACCTGGGAAAAGTCTGAGCATTTTGTTTGCCTGCCAAATCTCTAAGTGGCTAAAGAGACGTATCTAGACAGTAGCAAATAACTAGAATTTTTTTTTTAATTTTCCTACAAAGACTCACTAGATTCATCCAGCTAGAGAATCTTTAGAGCTTTTTTTATTCAGGGCTCTGAAGAGTCCATAGGCATATTCCATTTATTTGCTCATTCATTCATTCTCTCATTGATACACTTTTTAAAACAATTATATATCATAATCAAGGTCAATACTTCCTTTTATCCTTGAAAACATTCAGTCTAAACTATTCTTTTACTCATTTCATTTTTCATATTAATTGTTTAAATGCCTATGTGCCAATCACTATGCTAGTTGGTGAGGAATATTAATATATCACTTAAATAAGACAAACGTAGTTTCTATGTTGATGAACCTTGCAAAAACAAATTAAATGATCAAAAACTATGGTAAGTTCCCTGAAACAAAATAAATATATAAGATGTGCAGTTAGGAAATAACAAGAACTATATTTTGTTGTTTTGTGAGTGTTTACAATATATTGGCACCTCTTCGAGGTACTAAGATTGCAGTGGTAAAATAAATGAACATGTTTTCCACCTCATAGGACACACGGTCAGCTGGGGAGGACAGACAACAAGTAAATGAGCATAGGGACACTTAAAAATTTCAATAAATGCCATCAAAGACATGAAAGGGGTTCAGCAATGGTGTAGGGGTCAGCAAACCCCGGAGCCAAATTCAGCTCATTTGCTATCTGATTTTGCAAATAAAGTTTTATTGAAACACAGCCATGCCCAATCATTTGTTTTGTTTATGGCTGCCTTAACCATATAGCTGCAGAATAGTTGCAACTGAGATCCTACGGCCCACAAAACTTAACATTTTTACCTTCTAGTCCTTTAATGAAAGTTTGCTAGCCTCTTCAAAAAAGAATAATAACTGATGACAGACAAGAAAGAAGGGGAAATCCTATTTAAACAAAATATTCAGGGAATATATCTTTGCAGATACAACATTTAACTAGAGGCCAGAAAGAGAAGGAATTAGTCACAGGAATCAACAGGGAACAAAACCCCACTGCCCCCTCAAAGGAAATTACAGGAGTAAAGGCCCCAGGGTAACCAGGCAGCCAAGGAGCTGAAAGGAGCCCTGTGTGGCACCAGTGTGGCGAGGAAGAGAGGGAGGGAAAGAGGATGGAGCCAGGTTGAAGAGGTAGGAGGTGCCAGATCAGGAGGCATTGAAGGTGGCAATGAGAAGATTTCACTGCATTCTAAAATGGGTGGGAGGATGAGGAAAGGTTTCATGTAGGGAAGTGATGTGATTTGTTTGGAATTGTAAGAAATGGCTCCGGCAGGTGGTCAGCAATTTCTGCTGAAAAGGTGGAGACTAACCCCTGGGAACGTGTTACGAGCAATGTCTATTGTCCAGGTGAAGGCTGTTGGAAGTTTCGTGAAGGGGGTAACAATGGCATTGGAGAAATCTGTTACATGACAAATGCAGTTATTAGGGTTTCTGTGCCATCGGTTTCTCAATCAGTAGGAATATGAATTTCAGACTGTTAAAAATATTCCTCTCCTTCTGGGGCAAAACACGATTGTAAGAGGGACTTTACCTAACAAATGCAATCAGTATAACATGGTTTCTTGTAACCTCAATGAATTCCCAACAATTAAAAAAAAAAAACTCCTCTCATACATTCCTCATCTGCTTGAGAGAAACACCTACAGCATCAGAGCTTCAGGGCAGGTCAGATGTTGCCTTGAACTTATCCTGAAATGAGCTACATCCTTTAATACTTAGCCTTGACCTGGATAAGATCATTATGATCACTTGCAGGAATGGGGAACCTGCAGCCTCCTGATTTCAAGATGGTTCTGTTTTAAGCACCAAAAGAAGCAAGAAAAGCTTCATCTTTCTCTGCTACACCCCTTTTAATAAAAGGATTTTTCCTGTAAAACTTGGATTCAGTTAAAAGGCCACAAGGAGGCCATGCTTAGGGCCACAGGGCACCATGCCATGACTGTCTTACCCTGTGTTTCCTCTAGAAAGCAGAGGCTGAGACAGGGATTGCAGACACCCACATAGGAGCTAATGAGAAGACCACACAGGCAAACACGCTTGAGTTGCTCACTACTGTGGGCACGGAGGGCAGTCCACTGTGGCCCTCAGTCCACCCGTGGTCCTCAGTCAACATGTGGTGCTCTGTCCACCTGTGGTCCTCAATCCACCCATGATCCTCAGTTGACCCGTGATCCTCCGTCCTCCCGTGATCCTCAGCACACCCGTGATCCTCAGTCCACCCATGATCCTCAATCCACCTGTGCTTCTCAGCCCACCTGTGGTCCACAGTCCACCTGTGATCCTCAGCCCACCCGTGATCGACAGCCCACTTGTGATCCTCAATCCACCTGTGATCCTCTGTCCACCTGTAGTACGCAATCCACCTGTGATCCTCAGCCCACCTGTGGTCCTCAGTCCACCTGTTGTCCTCAGTCCACCCATGATCCTCAATCCACCTGTGGCCCTTAGTCCACCTGAGGTCCTCAGTCCACCCATGATCCTCAATCCACCTGGGGTCCTCATCCCACCTGTGATCTTCAGTCCACCTGTTGTCCTCTATCAACCTGTGGTCCTCAGTCCACCCATGATCCTCAATACACCCATGGTCCTCAGTCTACCCGTGGTCCTCAGTCACCTGTGATCTTCAGTCCACCTGTGATCCTCAGTCCACCTGTGGTCCCCAGTCCACCTATGGTCCTCAATCCATCTTGTGCTCTGAAATGCGCAGAGCATGAGTCCAAAAATTTTTCACCTGAGTGTAATTTATTCCTTGGCTTCTGCGTCCTACCATTCTAGAGTTTCTTCATGGGATGTTCTGAGAACACAGCAGCAGAGAGGCTTTGGTCCAGAAATCTAGAAACTCCTGGAGTAAAGAAGGGGAGATTGTGTTAAACTATAGCCCCCCAATGTGTTTTTCCTGGCAACAGGGCAAGTAAGACATGGGTGAAAATCATGTAGTAAGGGCACAGAGGTGTCCAGAGAAAACTCTTTACTGACTTTGAAGCACTCAATACACCCTCTCCCATTTGACCTTCATAAAGACCTTTATGCAACTCTTGGCAAGATTTAACATTCCCATCAGGAAGATGAGAAAGCTGAGCCTCCAAGCGCAGTGGGCCAGGACCAGAATCCGAATCTTCTTACTCCTTAGCAAGCACTGTTTGTATTGCACCTGCTCTTTCTCGTAAATGATTGAACCAAAAGACAATGCGAGCAGAAACAAATTCCATGTGTGTCCTCCAGGGAGAGGGAAACAGACGGCCTGGAAGGAACAATGTGGGGAGACCCTTGAGGAAGCCAAGTTGTTCAAATGATCCCGTGTTTGGTAAACAATTCCTGAATCATACCCTTGAGTATTCCGTATATTTATAATAATGCTGTCTCTCTACTTCCCCCCTTCCAGCCTGAGGAATCCCAGTCTCTTTGGTCTCTGCGTGTATCTCATTCAGTATCTCATTTCCTGTCAATTCCCCAGTTGTGTTGTAGCTTTCTTGAGGGACAGTGCAGACATTCCACAATGCGCTGGAAAATGCTAATTACTATTTATTATTTAAGAAAAACAAGATTGGCCCAAGTGTGTAACTGAGCTCCCCGAAGGTTGCCTCTGATTCTGGTCCCCATTCCTTAGTGGGCGGTGGCTTGTTATATGCACCTAACACTTTCAAGTGGGGTGAAAGGCAAAATCATAGCAGTTGGAAAATGTCCTTCTACACCCATGGGAGTTCACCTTTGGATTTTCCTACCCTCCCTGACTGTGATTCTCCTGGCAGAGTGATCCCATGGGGGCAGGTTAGGGAGGCTGTCAACCAGGATGCTGCAGGAACTCAGCCACCTGGTCCTCTCGAGTGAGAAAACAGACTTGGCCCCAAGTAGTAAAGATAGCTTTCTTATGAAGAACAATCTAGGTTCCATACTGACCTATGCAAAAATAAAAGTAAACTACTAGAAAACTTCCACCCTTGAACTGTCATTAATAATTAGCTATGCGAGACCTCACTTTCCATCCCAGTCCATCCTGTGAAGCTCAGGTCTGCCTCAACAGTTACTGAAAATGTAAAGCAGATGTTAATTCACAAAATTCTTAGTAAAAGCACTCCAATGGGCAGCATTAACGTGCCTCCTAGGGCCACACTGACATGCGGTGCAGAGAACATGGCCTCTGTTCAGTTCTAAGTTCTACAGCTTGCTATTGTCTGACACTGGAGAAAGCTCTTACTTTCTGATCCTCGATTTCCGTCCTGCAGAATGGGACTGGATAAGCAAGACTAAGCCCACAGCATTGGATTCAATAAATGGCAACTTATTCCTAACAATGACAGTAGCATTATAACCAGAAAGGAATACCAGCCTGCCAAGCAGCCCACAAAAGTTCCCAAAATAAACAGTCTGAGATCCAGATTATGTTGTGTCAACCAGGAGTTTCCTGAACCAAACACTTTCCCCTGCGACCAAATATAAACCAGCTCCACTCGCCTCTCTAATTATCTCTGCTGTTTACAGCATCGAGCCCCTTCGCTACCAAATTCTCCATTATCCTGACAGCCAACAAACTAGACCTATTAGAACTCAGCACAACTTTTGCCTAAGGCAGGAACTTTGTGAGACCACAAATCGTCTTGGTATTAAAAGTCGGTGCATAAGAACTGCCCTCAGCTTTTGCGCTAAATTGCTAGTTTGAAGACATTCATTGCGGTATATTGTATTTCCACTATATTTTGCTTTAATAGACTTCGTGGTGAAGTGTATAAGAAGAGTTTTAAAGCCTGAGGTAGCACATAGCCAACTTTTTTTCCCCTTTTATATATTTTTCCATCTTTTGTTTGTCACCTTATATTGTTTTGTTGCTTCACATACATAAAACAACCTGGCAATCACAGAACAATGCCCAGCAGTTAGTTGGAGGCACATATTGACTTTACTATTAAAAGTTGAAACAATCAGGCTAAAGAATCTGTGGTGTATTTTTCTGCTACTTGCATGAGACTTTAATTTTAAAATGAATGGAAAATATCCCCTTTGAATGTAATAGCACTTTCATCGACCTTGGTTTATTTCTATCCTTTGGCATTGACTGCCTAGCACAATTCTGCAGTTATAGGGAGAAGTAGAAGGGAATATCTGCCAACATAGGGAGTATCTGCCCAGCATAGGGAGTATCTGCCCAACATAGAGAGCATCTGCCCAGCACAGGGAGTATCTGCCCACCATAGGGAGCATCTGCCCAACATAGGGAGCATTTGCCCAACATAGAGGAACATTTGCCCAACATAGGGAGTATCCGCCCAACATAGGGAGCATCTGCCCAACATAGAGAGCATCTGCTCAACATAGGGAGTATCCGCCCAACATAGGGAGTATCCGCCCAACATAGAGAGCATCTGCCCAGCGTAGGGAGTATCTGCCCACCATAGGGAGCATCTGCCTAACATAGGGAGCATTTGCCCAACATAGGGAGTATCCGCCCAGCATAGGGAGTATCTGCCCACCATAGGGAGCATCTGCCCAACATAGGGAGCATCTGCCTAACATAGGGAGCATTTGCCCAACATAGGGAGTATCCGCCCAACATAAGGAGCATCTGCCCACCATAGAGAGCATCTGCCCAGCATAGGGACTATCTGCCCAGCATTTTCATCCAAAAGTTGCAAAGCTGCTTTATGTTCTTGGTTCTTTGCTTCGAGATCAGTTGGTTGGCTGAATGATGTCTACATATCTTCTTTCACCTCAGTGTAGGTGACATCTATCATCCCTTTGTCCAACTTCATGATGCCTACTGTGACAGCAGTCTGGGTATCCTATATTTCTCATCCCATGGCCCTGGGGGAAGAGAAGAGTGAAAGTTATGAGCTCCCTATCTTCATGTAGAATTATGACACTAAGCCCCAGGCTGTGGACCTGAAGCTAGTCTGTGTCCTGTTAGGAACTGAGCACATAGCAGGGGTGAAGGGCAGGCTAGAGAGAGGAAACATCATCTGTATTTACAGCTGCTCCCCTAGCTGGCATCACAGCTTCAGCACCACCTCCCGTCAGATCCCTCCCCACCCTCGGTCCGTGGAAAACTTGCCTCCCATGAAACCGATCTCTGGTGCTAGAGAGGTCAGGGGTCACTGATGTAGAATGCAGTCTCATCTCTACATTGCCATGTGGTCTCCTGAAAGATGAGAGGATTGCACAGGTAGCTGTGCAAATACATTTATGGGGCCTTTCTACCATCAGGGCTATTAAAAAAATTATCATCAAGAGATCAACTTTGGATGTGGGGGCAAATGGAAAAAGCATACTTTTTCCTTCTCAATATTTACATTCAATGCAGAACACTTCTGAAACCAGATGTGTGCAGGCTTTTCCTTTACCAGCCCATCCTCTGGCTCTCCACAGACAATGACTCGGTGTGCTGCAACGGAGCTCAATTGTCACACTATCTACCTGGTGATAGCATCAGATCCCATAGGCTTTGGGTTCGCTGCCACAAGACTTCAACCCTTTCAGATGCAGATCTCAAGCTCAGGAGCTTGCACAGCCCCTTTTTGGGTCTGATTATTTGCTAGAATATCTCACAGAACTCGGAAATACTTCACTTAGATTTACCCATTTATGATAAAGAACGCAACTCAGAAATAAGGGTAAATGGTGGGGCCACACCTATGGTGCATCTTAGTCGGACAAAACTTACTAAATGCAGAATAAATGTCTTCATACAATAACTAAGAAAATGACATGATGGCTATGTTGAACAGTTTGATGACAATGTTTCAGATTGTATATGAAACCAACACATTGTACCCCTTAATTGCACTAATGTACTCAGCTATGTTTCAACAATTAAAAAAAAAAAAGAACTAACCAAATGGAAGAGACATACAGGGCAAGATAGGAAGGAAGGACTGTGGGACTTCCATGCCCCCTAGGCTCACCATCCTCCCTGCACTTCCTTGTGACAAGCAACCCAGACACCCTCTGAACCCAGTGCTTCTCAGTTTTTAAGGAGCCTTCATTATGTACACAAAAGTGATTAAATCGTTGGCCATTGGCACTCAATCAATTTAGGCTTCCTCTGTTCTTCCCTCCCCAGAGGTCAGGGGATGGAGCTGATGAAAGTCACAACTCTCATCACTTGGTTTATTCCCCTGGCTCTAGTCCCTGTCCTGAGGCTGTCCAGAGTCCCCAGGCATCAATCAGATCAAAAAGACATTTTCAATCTCTGGAGATTTGAAGGGTTTTAGGAGCTGTGTGCCAGGAAACAAGAAGAAGACCAACCTATACATTTGTTATATTTCCATATCACAGGGTGGGGGTGTCAGGAAAGATCTCCTGAAAGTGAGTGACAGGAGAACATGAGGAGGTTGAATGACAGTCATCCCAGAAAGAAGGGCAAAAATAGGAAAGGACCCAGGAAAAGGCCTCAGGGCGACACAGAGCTGGAGCAGTTGAGAAAGCAAGGTGAGGAGAGTTTTGAGGGGCTGGTGGACTCAGGAAGGAGAAGTGAGAGGCAGAAAGGGAGCAGACAGGATGCTGGAGGGGTCAAAAGGTAGGATTTTATTCCGAGAGCCATGAGGACCTGTTTAAAGGATTCTGGCAGAGCACTTACATGATCTAGTTTGTATAATTCACATTTGTAAGACTCTCGGCTCGGCGCCTGCAGCTCAACGGGCTAAGGTGCCAGCCACGTACACCTAAGCTGGTGGGTTCGAATCCAGCCCAGGCCGCCAAACAACAATGATGGGCTGCAACCAAAAAATGGCCAGGCGTTGTGGTGGGCACCTGTAGTCCCAGCTACTCGGGAGGTGGAGGCAGGAGACTCTCTTGAGCCCAGGAATTGGAGGTTGCTGTGAGCTGTGATGCTACAGCACTCTAGCCAGGGTGACAGCTTGAGGCTCTGTCTCAAAAAAAAAAAAAAAAAAAAAAAATACTCTCTCTCCCTCCAGCTTCTGTGTGGAGAATGAGTTGAAGGAAAGCTGGGAATAGACATTGATAAAGCTGTCTGGAGGAAGAGGGGTTCAGGTGAGAGAACCGTCACAGAAACGAAAGGTCTTGGGAAAAACAGATTTCCAGGTGACTTCAAAATGGACTTGATATGGCCCTAATGGCGAAGACGGTTTCTAGAGAGCTGCTGAGACACTGAGCCGGGCAGCCCACCTTTGAGGAGGGTCAGTTCTGAGTCAGAGGGCAGGAGGAGGCGCGGAGGTGAAATAATGTCAAGCATTTCATTGTAGGCACATAACATTTTATTTCAGATGTGACTATTCAGAGTCCAACCTCGGTCCGACCTATCAGGCCAATACTGGACTATCTCACAGTCTGAGGAAGAAGCAGCATCTACGGAGTGGAGAACCAGGGCGTCTCAGGGAGTTGGCAGCAGGAATCTCCCGGGACATCTCACATGGATCTGATTCAGTTCAGCATCTCCCACTGTGAATGCCAGACATGGAAAGAGCCAGTCCCAGGTGGGTCTAGGTCAGGGCCGAGGCCGCCTCCTCCCCGGTCAACAGCGCAGGTGGAGGACGGACCTCAGCGCACGCACTGGCTGTTCCAGTCTCAGGCACGTGGGTTAGCGGCACTTCTCAGACTAGACTGTGAGTGGTGGGGGATGACAAGACTCCTCTGGCACAGATGTGCAATTTCTTTCAACCTTTCCTACAGCCCTCTGAGACCCACGCTGTCATAACCAATCACAGAGAAGGGCGTTCAGCCCAGTCCCCAAGGTGTTCCAGAGCTGAGTGCAGCCCCGTTACCTGCAGGACATTCCCAGTCCCATGGATTCAGTCTACACTCTCGGCTTCGAGGATACCCTTTCCCTGTGCGCTGGGTACCCCTGAGGAGAGAAGATAGATTCGGCTAGGCTTAATTATGTTCAGTTGATTTCATCAAACTTCTGGAATTTGAGATTTATGCCTTTTCACAGATGGTTAACGGGGTGATTAGAAAGAAAAGTGCCTTTGCCCAGAGTCAAGTGGAAGGTTGGTAAAACAGTGTGTTGGCTGCCGTCTCAGAGTTTGGCCAGCAAGCAGGCAACACTTTCTTCAGGACCCCCAAATGAAGAGTGAGCATCTCCTGTTGAAGTTGTCACAACCATTGGCCACGGGGCTGTCCACGAGCCCTCTGACAGATGAGATGTACCTTGACTGGACTGGGCAGAATAGAAATACCTCTGGCAACATCAGAGGATGATAATGCATAATTAAAGATCCTTCACACACATCACGCTCCCGTTTGTATTAAATGAAGGGTCTGAAGGGCAGGGGATGATATATTAGTTATGTTACTGAGGGTACCTAGACATTGTGGTGCATTAACCAAAGTTTTATTATGAAAACCAGAAAATCGTTTGAACCCATATACTTTATGCTTTTTAGAATGGCATCCAGTTTAAGACAAGTAGATACTTTCCAGCATTTGGTGCTACGTTGTGCTAAAAGTCAAGACATTGGGGGTGGCCCCATACACCGAAGGTGGCGGGTTCAAACCCGGCCTCGGCCAAACTGCAAAACAGAAAAATAGCCGGGTGTTGTGGCAAGTGCCTGTAGTCCCAGCTACTCAGGAGGCTGAGGCAGGAGAATCACCTAAGCCCAGGAGTTACAGGTTGCTGTGAGCTGTGTGATGCCACAGCACTCTACCGAGGGTGATAAAGTGAGACTCTATCACTACAAAAAAAAATTAATTAATTGGTTAAAAAAAAAAAAGTCAAGACATTGTAACAATGAACATAATTCAAATCTCGTAAGCCTCTTATCCCATTCGTTTTTTTCATGACATCTAAAACTACTTTGGGGCATTTTCTTGTTTACTATAGCTGTCCTCTACAGGAATATAAACTCTGTGAGAGCAGGGACTTTGTCTGGGTCATTGCCTTATCAAGGGTCAAGGCTAGTGTCTGCATGTTATCATCAAATGCCTACTGCATGCTTATGGAAAGACAGAATGATTGTAATTGCCCAGAGGTATGTCAACTTAGGAATCATTTTGTGAAATTCTTTTCAGAATTATTTTGTGTGTGTTTATGATACCAAAAATGAAGGCATGCTTCCGCTATGTAGAACCCATTAGCCGGTACAGAAGAAAATCAACAAGATTGTTGAAAGGAAAATAGAGAAATTATCAAAAGTCAGAAAATATTATAATTTTTTTTATCTCCAAAATGTTCTTAATTCACTTTGGGGGGGGGATTTGCTTATGGGGAAGGGGATGAGGGACAAAAGTTAGCAAACAAAATAGACAAAAACTAGGTGAACACAACCACCCTGGGGCCTTGGTGACTTCAAGCCTGACTCTCTCCTGAGGTCCTAACTTGTGTTCCTAAGTTTCTGATGGATCCAGGTGACCCACGTGTACTCTAATCTAACGCAAAACTCATACTCTTGCACCACACCATTTTGTACTACAAATTCTAGTTTTTAATTAACTTTATGCCTCTCCCTTCCCACCCACCCCCCAGGCCTGGACCTGATGCTTAAACCCCCATTAACTCCCTTCCTTCGGCATCTCTGATGGGAGGCTCAGCCTTGTCACATGTGCTTCCCCCATTTTCTGAGCTGTGCCCACTCACCTTGTCACAGAAGCTCTCTTTCTCTCTACATCAGGGCTTTTCTCCGTTCACTGCCTTAGCCCATGTTAAATCCTTCCCTGGGATCTCTACGCTCTTCTCAAACCTACTATACTTTCCCCAGAGTGGACCTTGAAAGCACAAATCAAATTAGGGCATTCTTTTCATTCAAATAACTTTATGGCTTCACAACACTTTTACGCAGCAGACTATCTGTCATGGTGCAGAAGGGCTTCTGTAATCCCATAATCTGACCCCAAACTAAATCTTTGCGGCCTGGACCCCTCAGCTGCTTGCCCTCCATTTATTCATCTGTCATGCATTTACAGGACAGTACAACGTGCTGAGTTAAGGGCCTGAGACGAGGACCCTGCCCTTGAGAAGAAGACTAAAACTCAAAGTCTTGTGGAGAAACTGATGAGGAAACATCCGGCTAGTCATGATACTTCATGGTAAGGGCAGAGGAGGCAGGAGAACATCTAGAGTCTTCCCCAACCAAGAGCTGTTTCTCCAGCTGGCCAGGCTCTGATTTTCTTGTGACTATGCTCTCCTCACTTCTCTGACTTACTATCCTCCTTACCCACCAACCACACCCAGAGAACTTCTATTTGCCCTTCAGTATCCATGCTAATCTCTGAGAATAGCTGAATTGATTCAGGCAAATCTTCTTCCTTGTTTGGTCCTATGTCAGATATCCAGGCATCCAGAGAAGATCAAGGACTGATTGGCTGACCCAGCAAACAACCTGCAAGTCGTTGCTAAGTTGATATGCAGACGAAATAAATTCCCCACAGATGAAGTTTCATCTGGAACACTTATTTAAAACACTCATTTTTTTAATGAAAGAAAATACTGATTCTCAGGCCCCGTCCCAAACCCAATGACTCAAAATTTCCTAGGGAAAGCCCCGAGTGGCCTATTTGACAAGAAATGTTACCCTCAGTTTCAGGTTTTCAAAGTGAGACATGCCTGGATGAGAAGCATCTGGGAACCCTCTTAGTACACACATTCTCAGGCTCCCTGCAGAGGGACAGGCCCATAGCCACAAGTAACTAACTCTCCAGAAGATGCTATCACGTACTGAAGCATGAACCAGTGCTCCAAGTCCATTCTTGTGGGTAGAAAATTAAATACCTGCCTAATAAATTAAGTGATACCTCAACAGCATCAAAGTATAAATTTTTTGCCACACTGTGATTGCTGATTAACCAGAAACAGAAATTTCAGCAAGGCCAACCAATTATTTGGGCCTAACATCAGAATTTTCTGCCATGTTACATCTGGAACCATTGAAATTATCAAGATATTTCTGTCTCATAACTAAACACACATAGCAAACTGAAAAAGGCAGAAAAATCCAAGAAACTGAGTTCTTAAAAAAAAAAAAAGAAAGAAAGAAAGAAACAGAAAAAAACCCTTTCAATTATCTGGATGTTTCAGTGGGTAATAGCAAAGACTTACTTGATCAGCCATTTCCCAAAATTTGTGTTTAGCCACGGAGCCCTCTCCTCAAAACATAGAGAATCAACTCCAATCCACATAACAGAGAAAGAGGTGCCACTGGGCCCTGTGCCATGGCCTCCCCCAGCATTTACAAGGTCCCTGTGGCCTCTCTAAGGAATTCTAAGGGAACAGAGAAAGCAGGTGGGAACCTCCTGTTTCAGAGAAGGTTTCCTTCTTTTTTTTTAAGAGACAGAGTCCCATTCTGTCACCCTTGGTACAGTGCTGTGGCATCACAGCTCATAGCAACCTCCAGTTCTTGCGCTTAGGGGATTCTCTTGCCTCAGCCTCCCCAGTAGTTTGGCCTATGGGCACCCACCACAAAGCCCGGCTATTTTTTGTTGCAGTTTGGCCGGGGCTGGGTTGGTACCCTACACCCTTGGAATATGGGGGCGGTGCCCTACTCACTGAGCCCCAGGTGCCACCCAGGGTTTCCTTCTTAAGTCTCATCATACCTGCCAAAAACTAGAGTAAGAAAACGGGAGTGAGCAATCCCCAGCAACTGCAGATTATTTTAGCGTTGACTCAGTGGAAATCCCTGGACTATGTTTGAAAAGATCAGTGTATTTCATATGTTCATAATGGTTTAGAATATTTTTTAAAAAGCTGTCAGGTGTCAAAGGTAGAAAGGTGTCGCAAAGCACCAGGCCGAGTGGGGTTAACAGCTGAGATTTATTCAGAGCATCCGCAAGCGGTGACAGCACCAAGTTAGACAAAGGGCCCCCTTTTAAAGGAAATCCGGGATGTGGTGCACCTGTAGCTCAGGAGGTAGCAGGAGTGTCAGTCACAGCTCAGAAACTCCGGGTGTGGGGCAAGAAAGCAGCAGGTCACCTGCTGGAGGCCTGGACAAGGCGGGAGGGTTATCTGCCGGGAATCTTCTGTACCCTGGAAGGAATGTTTTAACAGAACCAGAAAAGCAAGGAAAGTTCTCTTCTTTGCTTAACGAATGTCCAGACCCACTGGAGCCAGAGAAAGACTAACAAGAGAAGGAAAGAGGAAGAGAGAAGGAGGGGGGTGGGGAGAGAGAAAGAGGGACAGGAAAAGAGGAAGAGGAGCAGGCAGCTCTGAACTGCTCCCCGTTTGACTTTTCATCCTGAGATGCCTGGAAGCACTGACTTTTGTTGTCACTCTGGGCCCAGGGCGCCCCTTCTTTTCCCACGCTGACCTCTGCCATTTCCGCGGGTGGTTTACACAGCAGAGTGCGGGGTCACAGCTCCTCAGCAAACTTCTTCACAGCAGAAAGGGCAAACAAGGTTCCACATAGTTTCCTGTTTCTCAGCAGAGCTCCGAGGCTCCCCCTCCCCTCTGTTTTGTTTTTCTGCTCATTCTCATGGAAAAAAAAAAAAAAAAACCTGGAGATTGTTAGTAAAGGAAAATAACTTAATTAGAAGCAGGGAATAATCAGAAACTTACATGGGGATACATTTGCATGTCATCTTCTTTTCTCCCCCATGGATTTGAGAAGTTTGTATATAGTCTGTCAATTTTGTAAGTAGTGAGTGAAGAATGTAACATATGTACAGCCTTTTATTCAATTGGTTTCTGTTCTGTTTTTTTTTTTTTTTTTTTTTTTGAAGACAGATGCCCTGGAGAAATTTTAACTCTAAGGTTATTGTGTAGAGACAGGCATTTGGGTTTAAGGTTTTGAGGTGAGACTAAGGCTTTTTGGTTGACCCTTGACATGACCTTTCACTGAAAGTGCCTCCAAAGAAGAAACTTGGGCTTATTCATCTCTCTGACCCCCGCACCCGTCATCACAGCGCCGGGTACGAAGTGGACACTCCAAAAGTTTACTGAGTCATCATGGGTTGAATGTCATAACCCCAAACTTTCATTTGCCATCTGTAAAGATAATAACAATAATACACAGCCAAGAATATTGAGTTGGGAATAATTTCTTAAAACACTTTGAAGTTAGTTCCAGAAAGATTGAAAAAAATAAGAAACAATATGTAAAGTTTTAAACTCTGACCTTTTCAATACAAGCTCTTTCCTCCTTTATGTATTGTATAGTCTTAATAAATTTGGAATGTTCCATTTCAGATGAGAAGGCACGATGCCAAAATAACTGTCCAGTTCCATAAAATGGAAGCGGTCTCCAAGAAAAAACTGGGTGTTTGATTAAGTTAACTTACCAACTGGCGATTCTACATAAGTCTGGATAGAAGGTGTCCTCACCCTTAGATAATAACCTAGAGATCCAAAGGTCTCCTGAAACCATCTCTAAATTCTTTAATACAAACATGAATGCATTCTTTACTATGGAACTCTGGAGATCTCAAAAGTTGGGATCATTCTGTAATGAAGAGTCCTTTGCCCTGAAGAAGAAACAGGTCGATAGAGTCCCCTGCCAACACCTATCTTAGACAATCAGCATATCCAAGGCATTCCTTTTTATACCTCAACACCACGTTTGTTGGGAATAACTTTCATGCTGGGCCAGACCAGTGTGTTCAGAATGCCATTGAGATTGTTTGCCATTTACACACTTGTGTAGAGGTTTGTGAATAATGTAAATCATTTCACTTGTAATTAATGAGAGTGCAATTGTTTCTAAGCACAACTGAGAATGGAAGAAACCCCTGAGAAATTTCTCTTATAAAACGTGACCTTCAGCTGGTTTTCTATTTAAGTATTGTTGGAATCAACAATGAGTTCATCCATCTTGACTTCTTTAGCAAATCAAATGGGCAAGGATTATATAATATCAGAATGAGAGATTTCAGATCAACTCCCTATATTTTGCTCTTATCAACCAAGGAATGTAAAAAGAGGCGATTTTCTTCGACTGAAAGTAGCATCTGCAAGAGGGGAGAAAAGGAAATATTTAGGGGAGTTGGGATTATGTTTGTGAATCTGGGACTTAGGCAGAGTGGATTGGACATTGTGTTACTGGCTACATTGAACAGAGTGCAGAAAACAGGAACCGAAGCAAAACCCGACGCAAAGTCACCAATGGGACATGGAAGAGTAAAAGAGAGAGAAAGGGAAGGCAAGCAGGAGAGGGTCAGGGAGGCAGAAAGCAGGGCAGCCTGGGAGAAGACAGGAAAAATTAGAGCAGGAGCTCAGAGCACTCGGGAGAGCAGGGGAAATGACAGTTGAAATTAGAACAGGAGCGAAGAGGAGCCAGCAGAAGGGGCCAGCAGGAACTAGGAAATTTAAGGCCGGGAGAAACAGCTGAGAGAAGTGGACAGTAAATGGAAGGCCCAGCTTTCCTGGGAAGGCCCGTGACTCACTTGCATCCAGTAGACCTGCCCTGCTATGGATCAAAGCATTTGTCATTCTGAAGTGACTCTGAAAGGGGGAATGGAAGGTGCCCAGCAATCAATATTAAATTTTATGCCTGCTGCACCTTCCCAAAGCCTCAAGAAGACATTGATTCAAGTAAGTGCCACATTTTTAAATGACCTTTGATTATTCACTTTAACAGTTTGAGAGCAGAAATTTGCACCCTGAGTTGGAGACTAGTGAGAACTCCAGGGTGGTTTCCAGTTGTGGCTGGGCTGGCGCAGCTTCGATGCGCTGGTGGCTGTGGCAGGGGCAGAGGTGCCCTTGCAGGAGAAAGTGCTGTTTCCTGGCCAACTGGAACTTGCATGCGGGAAGCTGGGGCTTATGTTTTTCATTAGGTGGCTGGCATTCTTAGAAAGCCAACAAGAGCTGTACTTTCTGGCTGGTTTGATGGAGTGGTTTGGGTACTTTATGAGTTGTATTTTGTGGCCAGTTTTCCAAGAAGGAAATATCTGATTCCAAGAGAATGTATTGGGAAGCCTGGAGGTAGATTTCCCAGATGAGGCCTTCCCGAAGGAGGCCTTTGCAACAGCCAATCGGAATTCTGGTTTTGCAGAGTTGTGATTGACATAGGCTTATCTTTTGCAGTCAGACACCCACTCTGGGTTAGAATTGGTTATAGCAGGTGCAGGGACTGCAGGAATAGGATTTCAAGCTGAGACATGTGACATATTCATGCTCTGTGTGTCTCTATACCTAAATGCCGAAAGCAGAGCCTTAGTTTTAGGCCTAAAATGCAAACTCTATTATATCAGAACTCGTCACGTACAGCAGATCGGTTTCTTTGAAGGTGGCCCAGCACCCTGTCTGCTCCATACCTGACTACACAGGCTGCCTGCCCCGGACACTGGTGCCAGCTGTGGGGCTTTCTTAATTTCATTCTCAACCTTTGGTTCTGGTGACTCCTTTTATCTCCTAACTCTGGTTGATTTCCTGGATTAAGCTTCTTGATTTGGGAATCCCTGTCATGAGCTGGTTCTGGGGAATCCAATCCCTCGGCCTCACCCTGCCAAGGAAGAGTCCTTAGGGAAACATTCCATCCAGTTGCAGTTGATGCAAAATAGCCCAGTGTCCTTAATTCCAGGGTTTACTTGATAATTACATATTTACAGGTTGTCCAACTATCTACTCAGTAATACCTACCTTTTTTCTGCTGGTCTTCTCCCAGAAAACGGATATGTGTCTCCTCAATCCTAGAAACTCATTCATTCATTCAGTAGATTGTCATGGAGCCACTATGATGTTCTTAGCAGTGTGTGAGGCACCATTCAAGTTTTATTCATCAATTGAATTTCACTTCTTCAAATATCAATCAGACATGAATTGTGTGTTGTGTGCTTGTCTAAGTGGTGAAAATAGAAGATAGAGTGGTGATAAAAATAAAGTCCTACTTTTTATAGATCTTACATCTGATTAAATGAAAGCCATGAATACACATACAAGTTAATATAGTAAGTCAGGTGATGACATAGGAGGAAATAAAGCCAGAATGAAGGATAGGAAGTGTAGAGGGCAGGTGTTATTATTTTCTGTAGGAAAAGTCTCATGATAAGATGACATTTGAGGAGAAATTTCAAGAAGTCAAGGAGCAAGTTATGTAGATTTTGAAGGAAGAGTATGTAAGGGTGGGGAATCAGAGCATGCAAAGATGTTGAAATATTTAGTTTGATGAAGGAAGAGGCAAGAGACCTGTATAGCTGCCATAGAGTAAGCAAATGACAATGAAGGAGTGGATGAAGTCAAAAACAATCACCAGGGTCAAGGTTAGGCAGACTCTGGAAGTCATCACAAGGACTTTGGTTTTTACCTTTACTGAGATCTGGAGAACAATTGGAAGCCTGGGTAGAGAACTGGTATAAACAATATTTCTAAAAAACCATTCTGGCTGCTGTTGAGAAGAGACCATGGGTGTGCAAATGTGGAAGCCAAGAGGGTAGGTAGAAGGTACTATTGTAGCACAGGCATAAATAAATGATCATGCTTGGGCCAAGATGGTGGCAATGAGTGTGCAGGAAGTGATGAGATGCTAGTCTTTTTAAGAGAGAGTTGCCAGCATTTGCTTATAGATTGGTATTGAAGTATGAAGAAAAAAAAGGAGTCAGGAATATCTATATTGTTTTTGCCTGGGCAACTGAAGGATGAGGTTATTCATTGGTAAAAAAGGAAAGACTAAGCTGGCGTGATGGTGTAAGCCAGTACTCCCAACCACCCAGGAGAGTGAGGGCTGAGGATTGCTTGAGCCTAGGAGTTCAAAGCCAGCCTGGGCAATGAGAGAAGGAGCTCCTGGGAGAAGGAGCAGGTTTGGGAGAGTAGTTGTTAGGTAGGAACCATGAACTTAGTTTACGAATGCAGAGGTGGGGTATCATTGGGATATCCAAGTGAATGTGGCAAGTGCATACATCATCTCTAAAGTGGAAGGTGTGGGTCCAGGCTGAAGATATGCTTTCAGAATCACCGGTATTTAGATGTTATTTAAAGCTAAAGGCAGGATGGGATCACATAGGAATTCAATATAGATAGAGGAGAGGTCAAAAGAAAAGTTCCTGGGGCTTTCTGAGTTTAGAAGTCAGGAGGATCTTGCGGGTAGTAGCAATAAGCTAGGAGTGGTGTCCAGGGGTGGGGGGAAGGCCAAGAGAAAGTGGGGTTCTAGAGAAGCAAGAGCTTTAAGAAGTGGGAATGCTCAAGTGTGTAGAATGAGATTGATGAACTGATTTATGGAATTAGCCATGTGGAGCTCCTGGATGACCTTGGCAAAAGCCTTTCAGCCAAGAGGTGAAAGGCCAATTTAAGAAAGAGCAAGAGAGAAATTAGAAGCAGTAGGTGTAGACAGAGACATGAAGCTGAATCCAGAGAAAGATGTGAAATCATGAAAGGGGGGTTCAAGATGTGAAAAATTAGAGCATCAGTGTACAAGTAAGGGGAAACTGGTGGTGAAAGAGGGAGGAGGAAATTGCTGGAACAATGCCTTTGCATCAGCAGGAAAGAATCAGTTGACGTATATAAGAGACCAGCTTGACCGAGGAGTTCAGACCAGAGCAAAAGTAGACTGATCATGGCTGCAGACCAAGGAAAGAATGTGTGGAAGATGCTCTCTCCACAATAGGGCATAGAAATAGAAATACTTCTATTTTTTCCATTTTATTTAGCAAGCAAGTTCATAAATGGAGAGTGAGGATGGTAAAAGAAGTATTCATGGTTTAGGCCAAATGACCCGAGGAGACTGGGAAGAGGAGACAGGACACAGCTTGCACCGGCCACTTCTCAGCCTCTTCCTTTTCAGAGCTCAGATCATCCCCTGTGTGGGCAGCGAGTGGTGTTCACACTGGCTTCTCTCTGGGCCCCCCAGGCTCCTGGGAGGATGACTAATACCCCGGGGTCTGCTTGTGCTATTTCAGCTGGGTGATCTTCCCTGACTTCTTCATCTCGCAACTTTGACATGTACCCCCCGGGCCACTCCACTCCCCAGGCCATCCCTCACCACGTAACAACTGGATCCTCTGCCCCCCATTTTCTTCTGCACTGTTTACTAGATTTCATCTTCCTCTCCCTGTTAAAAGCGTGCATGTCATCTCCACCCTTTTCAGTAAGCAGCCCTGTTTATTCCACAGCACCAGGCACCCCCCACCATCAATGTTCCCAGACCAGTATCCCCCTCATTTCAAAGTATCTGATAAACATTTCTGAATAATTGTTCTGCTAAAATGTGCTCTTATTGGCTCAAACAAAGATATTTTATATCATATTTCTCCCCTTCTTCCCCAAATCAGTTCTGAGTCCTAACTCATCTATTGTCAGCCGCAGAATGAGCCCTTCAGCTCTCTAGGTCTGAAAGGTAGAAGTTACTCTGATTCTCTTCTTCCCCTCACGCCCACAGCCAGTCATATCCTCAATGGGAAGAACCACATTTCCACAGCATGGGCCTCTCGCAAAGGCCTCCCCCGGGGTCCTAGGCAGAACAGGTACTTGGTTAATATAAAAGGCAAACACCCACGCAATAATTAATAACCTAACACCTGTGCCGTGACTTTTTGTTCTCTTATTGCTACCAGTGCCTAAGCTCAGCTCACTTTGCTTTGGATTTACTAGTATTGGTACAGCACAATGACCCTGAAAAGAGGCCACCCCAATTTGCAACAGATCAGAAGAGGTACAGCAAATGGAGTGACTAAATGTTATAGAACTTAGTGTCTGTTCAGAAAACATTCTTCATGGCTTTGCAAATAGGCAAAAATGTCAAGTCAGCTCTACTCTGAAGCCATTTGGAGACATTTGCAACAATGAATGCATGATTAAGTTTATTGTTTAGTAAACAGTTTGCAGACATTAGCCAAGGAAGAGTTATGGCGGCAGTTTACAAATAATTGCAATTGAATTAGGCAGACTGCAACGCAAAAGCAGTGCAAATAACTTGCCAATTCCATAAAATGTTTTGCAAACAGATTCTGGGAGAAAATAGAATGAGAAAAGCAGAAAATCCAGAAAGGAATGTTTTCTCAGTCTGCTCTGCAGATAGTGAGAGAGGACGCCGGCGTGTATTTTACCAGGAGAGTAAAGTGTTAGTGAAAGGTGTTTATTTCTGCTTTGTCTCAGAGGCAGAACTTGGCACAGGCTTCAGAGCAGGAGAAATGGGCATGATTCAGGGATTTGGCACTTAGCAAGTGCAACTGCACTAAAGTGGCAGAACCATTTTAAAATAGGGTATATGTGTTTGGACTGTGGTGGGAGAATCCTGGCTGGTGGAAATACACCCCTCGCACAAATCCATTTCCAAGATCAACCTGTGCCCATTATTAGAGAGGCATTGCCCTATATCTCTAAAGTGTGCTCAAATAAAGAGATTTATCTTATCGAACATATATTATATAATGTCTGTTTTTAATTAAATGCTGTGTAGTATATATGCACATATGTATTTGTATAGTATTTGTGTATAGTGTAGTATATGTGTATATTATACATAAAGTATATATAATGTGAATAGACAATAGACATACCTTTGATAACATAAAATATAAGATTTAATCATTTGTACCATGTCAGTACCAAGTTCACCTCTCCTGGGCTAGAAAAAAGAATCCCTAGTCATGTTACCATTGCTTCAACCAAGCGGTTTTATGCATTCCTTGCCATTAACTCCATGAATTGAAGGTACAAATGCAACTATAAGCACATTGGAATAAACCCAGAAATCAAGTGAATAAAAAACTAGATGATACTTAAATGGTACAGTTACTTACTGAAACCACTTGATTAACGATTCTTCAGGCACATTAACTTAACTTCTATGTTTGAAAAGAAAAAAGCGCAGAGCATTCATAAAAAGTGCAAACATGATTTAGTGAGAGATTTTCTGGGTAAGGAGTACCCACAGGCCTTTAGTGGTTAAAGGTTGGCCTTTTGTCTCAAAATGCATGCTGAGCATGTGGTTTTCCTCTTCTAACCACACCCTTTATCATATGCTATTGATTTTGTAGCTATCCGGCCAGACCCTCAAGTTCAAAATGCATTTGGGGAAGAATAGATGATCTAAATACAAATTCCCAAGCTCAACCCTACAGACCAAGGGGTGTGACAATTGATTTACATAAAGAGGGTGCCAGTTCCTGTCTCCTGTGAGAGAACCCAGGATCAATCACAGATCAATAGGAATTTGAAGGATTCAAAAGTATGGGTTAAGAAATTTCATTTCAAGCCGGTCATGGTGGCTCACATTCCTAATCCTAGCACTACAGGAGGCCAAGGCAGGATGATCCCTTGAGACCAGGAGTTTGAGACCAGTCTGGGCATTAGCAATACGTGTCTCTACAAATTCTCTCTCTCTTTTTTAAATTAGTAGGGCTTGATGGTGCTCGCCTGTAGTCCCAGCTATTCTAGAGGCTGAGGCAGGAGGATCCCTTGAGCCCAGGGGTTTGAGATTGCAGTGAACTATGAGGATGCCACTGTAGTCTGGGAGACAGAGCGAGAATTTGTCTCAAAAAAAAAAAAAGAGAAGAAATTTCATTTCAATACCTTCTCTACAACAGATGCATAATTTGTGGATTTAGCAAAAATATGTTTAAGTCTGGAGATCTGCATAGTAGCTGAAGCTGGGGTAGCGAGTCAAGTATATCATAATTGGCCATTTCTTTGCACTGAAACTAGACACAAAAGTCTACCCATCATTTCTTAAAGGCAAATTATGTTTGTGCGGTGCCTAGCCTCATTTTGCACATTCAAAAGATTACTCTATCTACCATAGCCATTTGGGGTGAGACAGATCATGCCCACAAATGGAGCTTTGGAATTGAATCTTTGCAGCGTTTTAGTTGCAAAGCAATCCTATATCTTAGAAGTTAGCATAATAGGAAGCTTCTGTGTTGGAAACTAAATAAAAGAGAACATTTGATGACAAGAAGTCCAGGCACTATCTTTCCCTTTTATCTTTTCCTCTTCTGTTCCTGAAAAGAGGCACCATTTTCTTCTTGCAACATAAGGAAGAGAAAGATGCCTAGTTTCAGCACTTGTTGATCCCATTAACAGGGAAGATTGACAAGAAGTAGACAATTATATCTGACATGAATATGGATATGAAGGGGTTTGTTGAAATGGAGACTCTTGCTAATGGAAGAAAGATGATTCAACCCTCCTGATGTCAAGTAGATTGGAGTCCAGCAAAGTTACAACCATTTAATCTGCATCGCTGAAGAAGACAATTTGCACGGCTGATAGCCTCCTTATTTTTTATTCTATAATTTTTTACACTGCAGTGTAGAAAGAGTTAGGGTTCTCAACTTGCTAATATGGGTCAGTATTATGCACCCAGAGATTCAATGGCATTGGGGCTTTTGTTAACTGGTGGCCTCTTCTCTGGGTCAAGGAAGAAAAGAAATAAATGAAAAAGAAGTGAATAAAGAAATGATATGAATCAACCTTAGAATTACATCTCTTCAATAAGATTTTGACCTCAGTTACAGGAATGCAATTTCTGACTTTTATCTGAGAGGCATTAGCAACTCACTTAATGCATTCTAAGGAAGTAAAGTAAATGTAAAAAATGCACTTGAACTCCATTTGGTTCTAAAATATAATAGAGACAAAAATGTGTCTTTATTTAAAAGTCATCTTTTATCCTTCTGAGATATTTTTGTGCATGCATATGTGTATTTCTGAGCAAAGATTGTGTTTTTTTTTTTAAGAAAAAAAGCAGTTGCTTTGTTTCTCTCTAATATTCTAGTACAGGTAAAAAAGCAAGAAGAAGAGTTAATTTGTGACCCTTGCACTCTTTTATATTATGTCTTTTGTGATTTTCCATGCCTAGATTAGAAAGTTCCCTTTACCTGTCCTCCCATCCCCATACCTAGAGATTTTGAATTCTACTCAAGGCCAATTCACTTTGGTAAAACAGGGGATGTTCCTCCAGTAGAGGACATTTCTTGACACTAAATTTTAACGACATCTCAAAGTGAGAATGCATAGGAAATCCCATCCTTTAATGACGAATAGTTTTCCTCTTAATGTTTCAAAAAAGCTCTGTCAGCATTCTCTCTGGTGACTTAACAGTAGAATTCGGAGAGTGGTGCTTATTTCAAAGCGAATGAACTTGGCCTGGTGAAGGTAAAGAGACACTAGAAATCCAGGTGCCAGGGCCCTGCATTGCCCCACTTCCTTATGATAAGCAAATAACATGTGATGCTGTGATGGTCTTTAGATCAGCCAGTGCTTCTTCAGTGCCTACTTTGTGCCAGGCAGTGCACTGGGTTCTAGGTCTGCAAAGACAGATCTTACCGCAAGCAGCTTACAGCCTACAGGGAATTAAAAGACCCACACAAATATTCATTCAGTGCAATATAGTAACATAAAGAGGTCAGCAAAGGAAGAGCAGATAGGACCCTCCCAGCAGGTTTCAAGGTTCTTCCTCCACAAAGCCATCCCTAGAAAGCTCAGCTGTGAGTCAGGCGCAGGAAGTCCATGAGGCTTCTTGACCAGAGGAAGTACTGTGAGAACGGCCATGACGTAGGACTAACCCACTGCAGTGAACGCTGGGTGCTCCTATGGACACTGCACTCTGCCAGTGCAGGTCCTGCGGGCCGCATTCCTCACCTATCATAGTCTGATCAACATCTCCAACCTCAGCTCCTATATCACTCTGGCAATGGGATCTCCCAGAATCACTCTCTAGTGGAAAGGATTCCTCTATGTTATAAGGTTTGAAAGACCTCAACCCTCTCCCTACATTCCTTCTTTCAGATTATTTTGAATTATTTCTTGTTTCATGCTTATTTAATCTTATCCCCCACCATCCCATTTTTTTACTAAGTGCTTTCACTGAACCAGGGTATTTCTAAGGATTTGCATGTATCGTCTCAAATAATCTTTACAATAATCCTCTGAAAGAATAGCACTCACTTGCATCACTGATGTGAAAACTGAGGCACCGCCAGGTTAAATAATTTGTCTAAAGATAAACAACTTGTCCAAAAATACCTAGTGAGTGGTAGAGCTAGGTTCTACCCCTAGCAATCTGACCCTAGGACCACTACCCTGCAGCTATTTTCATGTGTCTTGTCTCCTTAATTAGATTATGAACCTCCTGCGGGTAGCAGTGATGACAATGCCTGCTCTCTTGATTTCGTAGTGGCAATTGCATAGTGTTTGTTGAAAGTGTGGGTGCATGAACAAATAAATGAATGAAGAAACATTACTTAGAATGCTGGTGGGAAGAAAAGAGGTCCATAAAATATTAAATAGAAGAATGATAAAAAGGCTATCGGACATTTAAAGGATGATAGGAAGGGCAATAGAAGATAGACTTCCCATCAGGCCTTTGTCTTCATCAACATACTGGCATGAAGATTTGAGCCATCATAGATGCCATGACAAAGAAAGATGGAGGCTGGAGCCTTGCATCATTTTAAAGGGAAACCTATTGATTCCATGTAGATACGTGTAGAAGGCTATTACTACAACACCAAAAGACCTCCTAACTATCCTAATGGAAAATGCATAACCATTTCATGAAATAAATCACAATCACTCATGACTTTTTCATCTGATGGCAAATGAAAATAACATCTTGTATGTTATCATCATTGGTTATTGCATGAAAATAAACTTAAAATGTTAGACAGAGCAAGAAAATAAAGAGCCAATTCAACACCAGCTCCAAGATACTACCCCATATTAATATACAATTTGAACGACCAAATAACTGGGCTACTTGTGTGGAAACTGGCCACTGATGTAATAAAAATTGAGTTGACTCAGTTTCCATCCAGTTCTATCATCACAGGCCTAATGTGTGCTGAACTTCAAGGATGCAAAAGTTGGGCATACCCTTGACCAATCTTCTGAACACTGTAACTCTCCAGCCAACTATCCTCTGGTTTGACTGCCTATTGATCAGTTCCTCTCTGACACAATTCATTCATTCTACACAGACAGACAATGCTCTTGGTACAGGTCTCTTCTGCTTAGTTTCGGAAAATACATTCACAGAATACATAAATTTGTAAACATCATCTAACTGGCACCTTTGCCTCTGTAAAAAAATACAAATTAATTGCAAAGTTGCCAGTTGAGAAGAGCATTTGTTTCTCAGCATAATAATCTCAAATGCAGATCATTAAAAATTCATATAAAAGCATCTAGAATTATAAAAACCAATCTTTTTGAGGCAAAAGCAAAGAGTTATTGCCTTATATAATATTTGCTCTAGAATTCCTTTAAGAAGTAAGGTTTGCCAGTTCTATTAAAATGAAATGTGTTTATGTTCATTGATAAATATAATATTTATGAAACCTCTCCTCTGTGCCAGACACTGTGTTGGGGGTTGATTATATGTATTTTTTTCCAGAAATGTATCTGGGCATACATATGAGCAATGAACATGTATATATGAGCAGTTCTTATATTAGGATAATTTATGAGATAATTGTTATTATCCAACTCAGTTGTCTTGACAGAGACTGTTCCAGTAAAGTATGTATCTAGTTGGTGTTTGCCATAACCTTTGGTATGTTTTCCCACCTTTCCGCACCCTCAGAATTTACCTTATAGGATTTCAAGAGACATTTCTACAATTTAAATTAAATGGGTTTTATACGAACAAATATATATACTGAGGTTTGCATTTTAGGTCTCAAGTTACTCGCAAGATTTATTAAATGCCTTTTATATTTTCAGGACAGTTACTAGATATTAGAGAGCCCCAGTTGGAACATTTTTTACCTAGAAAACTTAATGTTGAACAATCAATATTCACTGAAAAAATGTGAAATATTCTCCGTAAAATGGGAGACAAAGTCCATCAAAGTGTACATGAAAATAGTTTTGATGATTCAGTGAATTAAGAAAGAAAAAGCAAAAAGTGATAAATTACACTGTGTTGTTGGTTGACTCAGAACACTGAGCTTTGAACCCTGGTCTTTGGAGATTCCTGATATGGTTGATGATGCATGAACAACGTTTTTGTTTTTTTTTTTGAGACAGAGAGACAGAGTCACATTTGGTCACCCTTGGTAGAGTGCTATCATATCTTGGCTCACAACAACTTCAAATTGTTAGGCTCAAGTGATCCTCTTGCCTCAGCCTCCCAAGTAGCTGAGACTATAGGTGCCTACCACAATGCCAGTCTGTTTTTAGAGACAAGATCTCACTCTGGCTCAGGCTGGCCTTGAACCTGAGAACTCAGGTAATCCACTTGCCTCAGCCTCCCAAGTGCTGGGATTACAGGTGTGAGCCACCACGCCCGGCCCCATGCAGGAGCTCTTGAATCTTCTTATTCCTTACATGCAAGATTAGATTTTATCATGACAATGCTGTTATGATAATGAGATAATGGAAATAGGTGCTTAGTAAATTCTAAAATGTTGTAAACAATATAATCCATATTAATTTTATAGACATTTCCTGCAATTATACTACATTGAATAATATTCCAATATGAAAGAATACATTTTAACTGGTCTTAAGCTGCCGTCATCTTTCCAAAATTGGTAGTCCATATCACTTATGCTTAAAGATAATTGCAAAAACCCTTAGAGTTTACTGTGTTTAAAGAAGAATCAAGTCATTCTCAGAATATGCCAGGATAATACTGATACATTATGAAGGAAATATGAATGTGTGCTGATAACCAGAGAGGAGATGATTTTGCCTTCTTGTCCAATGTGGGGGGGGGGGGGGTAAGGGAATCTTTAAGGGTTAGGGAACAGGGTGAAATTCATTGGTCTACCTAACACTAACCCATGGGCTCTTTTGCTCTACCCTTTCCAAAGCAACATTTTTATTCCTGAGAAATCCTCCTGTTTATAATCAACTTGACATAACTTCCCAAAAGTTAACCACCTGCAATGCTCACCTGTGGACAAATGATGCTCCAAGGGCCCCGTAGGACAGATTGCTTCAGATAGCTCAGAAATGATTAAATTTTTGCTGCAGCAGACACTTCCCAAGGAAAACAAAACTCACCCTGGAGCCCCCCACGTACAAATTATAGTCACCATTTAAACCATCATCACAGTATTTGAGGTTAGTAAAACATATTGCTTGAGCTATAAAACATTCTAAACTAGCATTCCAAATGTCTCGCCTCAAGCAAGCACTTAAATTAAAGTTTCAGACAGCTGGCACTGGAATCATAATAACAGTTTTACACAAAGGGATTGGCTACACATAATTATTGTTTTGGTAATTTATTGTCAACATGCATTATTGTACCCTGATCCCAATCCTTGGCTTTGTTTCTTGTCTATTGTCAACAGGTGACCAGGTCTGGTTCAGGTGATAAGGAAGAGATGTTTGTTGTTCTGGTCCTAGGCAGATCACACACACACACACACACACACAGAGTACAATATAATTAATGTCCATAATGTGATCATTTTTGCCATCTCCTTCCTCTGAATTGCTTGAAGATTCTGAAAGTACAATTTTTAGTACCCCTGTTACCAAACAATTTTTTAAAAGTTGACATCCTAAGAAGGATCCATATTCTTTTGGGATATCTAACATCCAGTGCCTCCCTTTGTGAAACAGATAAAAGCACAAATCTCCATAGTGTTTCTTGTGTAATTCGAAGCTTGTGTATAACACTGGCAGCCTTGTGTCTATTTAGGCAGATGGATGTGGTTCACCCAAGACACAGACAATGCTAACGATAGCTGTTTGCCCTTTAGCCAATTCTAAAACACAATATTTTGCAGACTTATTAACATATTTTCAAGTATAACAGATTCTCTGTTCACTTCAACTTAGACCAGTTTGAAAGATTTTGTTTCCACCACAGGCAAATAAGCGTGATTGACACTGATGATCCATTTTACTCAAACGGGTCCCATTCACAGATTCCCTAACAGAATTAGAAACATAAAATCATACTTTTATTATTTAAATTAAGCCCAACATACCATACAGGCAAGATTTTTCTCAGTCTCTCTGAGCATGTACAAACACTGTAGTAATTAGGAAGTCATCGGTGCTTTGAGTGGGGCGCTGGCTTGGTAATGTCCCTGCCACAGGTGTCTCTGGGCTGGGTCTGTAGAGGACATATTTGAGCACCTTTACATTTTCTTTCTGAACATGACTTTTCCATTGACTTTAATTAAGGTTTCATTAAACCCTGAGTTCAGAAAGCTTTTAATTGAGAGAGAATTTGCTTACTGGGCATTTGGGGGGCATGTAAAGAGAATATGTGTAATTAATGGCCTTTCCAACTATATAGTTAAGTTAAACTTTTTCTACCTTTGCAGAAATTGGTTATGGATCCACTCTTAAGAAATGAGCCATGCCACAATCATGGTTTCTATCTTGTAATAAAGTGGCACAAAGTGGGCTGTAGTGCACTTTATGATTATATTGCCTGCTGACAAATTAATCCAATTAGCAAAGGTGAAGGTTTATAATTGGGGTTAACTGGAATTTAACTGGTCATTGCTCTCCAAGCCTCCCTCACCTCCTCTCCAGCATGGTCCCCGGAGGGACTCCAGTCATCACATCCAGTCCCCAGACATTGAAAGTCTGACTTCAAAAATCCTGTTTCGGGAAGAGCTGATAGAGCCACCTTTCCAGAAAGCATGACAACAATGGAACTCGGTGGCAAGATATTTTCCTGCTGTTTGGGAGAGTGAGTCTCCACCCCCACCCCCTCTCCACCCCCTGACTACTGAGAGTATTTTTATATAGTTCAAGTCCCTATTGGTCTGCAGTTTGCAGTGCGGTTTAAAAAGTAATACATCTTTTCTTAGATGTACCCCAGTTTCTGCTTTTTAATAGACATGATAATGAGCTTCTGGGTCTTCATTTCCCAGTGTGCAGAGAGCTCAAATAAATCTTTGATTGTTCACAACCCAGGAGAAGGTTCTGGAGCACTGGGATCCGCTGAGGTCTCTCTAAACAACTATTATTTTAAGCATTTTTTTTAAATCTTGGACTTTCCTGGTGCCTCTGAATTTTTTTTTCCAATGTAGTCAGTGGCACCTGCTTATAATGAACTTAGAGTAAAATTCCTTTTGCAATGAATCAGAATGAATGAAAGCTCCCAACTGTTTCAGAGCAGCATAATACGCTAAGTCATATTGGCTATGGTATAGGTTTTCTGGCAGGTGAAAGGAAAAGATAGCTTTTACTCTAAATTTTTCTCCAAAATATGTCTGCTTGGGCAGTCCAGGTTTTTTTCCCCTAGATTCTGAAATTCTAGGGGATGTTTTATGTTTCTGCAGACAAAAGTATGCCACTGTTAGAATATGTTTGACCTCTTTGGAGACTATTTATTGGTTTTGGAGATTATAACTTATTTAATCTAGATAACATAGTCCCTTGTTAAAAAAAAATGTTTCCCAAAAAAAGGGAATTCAAAACTCTAACAAACTTAGAAATGTACAATTACACATTTCTCTCAATTAAAAAAACATGTCAAAACATCCTTTTTGCATTTTCAGTTTTCAGTTTTATTGGCAATTCTGGAAATAGAAAATCTGATACTGCAAAGACCTAGTGTTACCAGATTTTTCATAAATTTAATAGAAAACAATGCACTTCCTCCACCCCTTTTTTGATGGGGTGAGAAGAGCAGAGTGGCATCTGGTATGTATTTTGACAATATCTTAGGTTATGGTTAAAGGAATATTTATTACACTGACCAGAATTTTTGTTTATTAGGTTGAGGTGATTGATAATTCTTCTGATTAATTTCAAAATAAAACACTGAAAATTACCCTCATACTACCACAGACACAACTCCATCAATTTTCCTAGCCAGCTGGATCTGGTGGGAGGTTGCGAAATATTGTCATTTAAGTTTTTCATTTGTGTCCTTATAAAAGCAAAAGAAGATGGTGGTTGGAGCCCATCCCCACAGCTTTCGCCAATTGACTATGATTGAATGCTTTCTCTTATTACTGTTCACTGGGATCGTCTTATGAAATGCACATTTCATTTTTATCCAGGACCTGGGGATATGGAGCGACAGAGGAATATTACTTGAAATTCGGCACACTATAGTCTCAAGAAAGCTGCACACCACAAGTGTGGAAGAGTTATAATTTTAATTCTTTTTACAATGACAAGGTTATTCCGAAGTTAAATTATCATTATCTGTTAAAGCAAACAGCAGTGTGGCAGTTTTAGTAGGGCAAGGCAGCTTATTCTAATTGGTGGTATCTGTAGATTCCTACGCTGCATTTTAGATCTAAGCATTTCCAAATGAATAGGAAGATTGAAGAGGAAGGACATGTTTGCAATCTGTTTGGGCTGAAATGAGTACTTGGTGCCACATATCTCAATGTAGTAAGCCAGCATTACGATTATTACTGTCTCTGTGACAGCCGGGTTGGAGCACCCGCTCGTCCCCTGGCTTTACCAGCTAGTCCCTGACAATCAATTGATCTCTAGAAATCCCTAATGACCAAAGATATGAGCTTTTATGATAGCGAAGTAGGATAGACTTGACTTTGGTCACTAGACAGGATGCGCCTACAGAATCGTAAGGGTATAAGAGCACGGGTTCTGCTGAAATGAAGCTGGTGTCATCCTGGAACCCACTCCCGCTGAACAGAAGCCACTGTGACTTTTTGCTTGGGAGTAGGAACTTCAACTGTGATGCTCTCTGTTTACGGAGTCTGTACCATCAGTGGGGTTTGATTATATGACTCATATGAAGATTCCTGGCTTGTAATTTTGTAAGCAACATTTTCCTGCTTTTGTATAAAAGGGAAAAATAAGACGGAGGAAGTTGTTTGACCAAGGATAATAAAAATATACACGTAAGTAAGCAAGCATCTAGCTTACAGGCACACGCCAACTCAGGACCTCAGTGGTACTAAAACAGCAAATTTATTTTGCGGACAATATTTACCACCTTATGTTTCCAACATGAGATCCATCTTTCTGAGGAAGGAAATTAATGACAAAATAGATCAAATGATTAAGCAAATCTTTTAAAATGAAAAATGTGGGTCATTTTCCCACAATAGTAGCAAGAATTTTTCATAATCACTTTATATTTTTGGAGCAAACGCAATCAGATAAAACCAAATTAATTACATCAGATTTGGTTCACCAAGGAAGACTGACACCTTCTTTCCTTTTACTCTTCAAGTTACTCTTCCTTCTCCCTTTTCTTCCTTCTTTTTATTGTATCTATAGGAAAGGATATGATATTTGAATTAGGGACAAAGTTCAAAAAGCAAGTTCAGATAAAGCTACTTTAAAAGTTTTTCTTGAAAGGTCAGATCTGACACTGAGAGATCTTCATTTTCACCTGTAAACACCTGTGACGACCTCCTTAGACCAAGTGCATCCTCCCCTCCCTTTGCTGAAGTCCCCACCTTGCTCACACAACGTTCCCAGCCGGCATGACCCTGTGGCCTTCTGTTTGGCACTCCGTCTCTCACCTGAAATGAAAACAATCTCAACAGACAACAATTGCCCCCACCTCAACTCTCTATTCTCTCGCAGAAATTATCTTTTGTGAGCCCTGTCAACCCACCTGCCATCATCCATCTTTCCATTAGCTCTTTTTCAACACTGAGAGTTCACCCAAGTCATCCTCTTACCCTGAAAACACACCTTTTCCCATCCATGTGTGTCCTTTGCCTCAGACCCTGGGCAGAAACTCCCCTGTGGGCAGCACTTTCAGCCGCCCTCAGCTCTGCTTCGGGTCCTGTTCCATTCTACATGCCCTTTACAATTTGATCTATGGTGAGCTTAACAAAAACCTGGGGTACAAAACAATTACTATGAGCTAAAACCTATGTCTCCTCAATGGCTTGGCTCTCCTCATCAATTTCTTAGCAAGTGCACTGGGAGACATGCTACATGCTAGAATTCCAATTTGAGCTAGAATTTGATCACTGCCATCAGATGTTTTGACGGCTACAATTCCCCGTGCTTCTGTTTTTCTATCTACCTCTACCCCTACATAAGATAGAAAATCTCTGAAGTCAAAGACCAAATCTTCCAATTCTTAGAGTCCCTTCCTGGTCCTCTGACCTCTGTGGTAGAAACCATCTCTCTTGCCCCAGAAACTCATCTCTCCCCCCTCATCACATTTTGAACTATGTCCGAAGCACTTGTCACATTTTATTTTACATTAAATAGTAATGGACTATACAATCTTTAAAGGCAGGGATTAGGCCTTCTTTGACACTTTATTCTTTTTAAATACTATCATCCTTCTATGTATTTTAATTAACGGTCAGTAATTATCAAAATATATTGGTTGATTTAATGACCATTATAACCTAAATTGCCAGTGCCTAAGGTTTAACATTTAAGGTCACCAACAACCCATTGAAGATCCATACTCACAGTTCATATGTCTGCAGGTCCCCAAGGGGAAGGGATTATAGGAAGTAGAACGCCTCAGGTGCAGTGAACAAATGTTCTTGGGGCAGCGCCCATGGCTCAGCGCTGGCCCCACATACCAAGGGTGGTAGGTTTGAATCCGGCCCCAGCCAAACTGCAACCAAAAAATAGCCAGGCATTATGGCAGGTGCCTGTAGTCCCAGCTACTTGAGAGGCTGAGGCAAGAGAATCGCCTAAGCCCAAGAGCTGGAGGTTGCTGTGAGCTGTGATGCCACAGCACTCTAATAAAGGTAACAAAGTAAGACTCTGTCTCTAAAAAAAAGAAAAGAAAACGAAAAGAAAAAAATGTTCATGAACCTCCCACAAGGCAGTGCTCCTGTTTCCTTTGAGATCATACCCCTTTGCATCAAATCCCTTCATGGTAGTGACATCAAATCTTTATGGAGGCAATTCAGGACAGGTGAAGTGCCTTCCATAATGGAAGGTTTTTGCTTTGGTTTATGGTATTTAGTTCTTTTGACCAAACAGACACACATCTGAAAGGGTTAGTGGAGTGATAATCAGTTCATTATACTATTTGGCCTAGAATAGTCCTTCAAGGAAAGAGGACACAGGATGGATAAGTTTTGATTTGTGAGATAGGAATAAGGATTAAAGGAAGGAAAATTTTTGAATGGAGAGCCTGAAGGGGATACTTGTGTTGGAAAGCAGGGAATGACTGTTTTTGTAAGGGTTCATAGGTTCTTAAATATAACCTTTGTGTGTTTTATGATGTTGCCTTCAGCTTCCTTTGTTTCTAAGCATTACACCAAATTGCACCCATTCCAAAACATACCCTTTATCTTAGCCTCCCATTCTGTCACAACATTCTGTTCCTTGGTCTTTTATGCCCAATGCCCATGCACACACACACACACACGCCTGCTCAGTTTGGGCTCTTAACTCTACTTCCAACAGCAGAAACACAAAGTAAGAGCAAGATGGCTTGAGCTTTCTGTCAGACTTCAAACTCTTGTATGAATAGCTTCAAAAGTAGATGAGCTCAGTTGTCCACTGAAAGCGACCAGTATCTATGTCTACCACCTAGCTGATCTGCCTTAAAGATCTATATTTTGTATTTCTAAATAGGCTTCATTAGAAAGTTTGAAAGGGAAAGAAAAAAAAAAGTTAACCCCAGAAAACACTGCCTCTTATTTTGGGGACTTTGATGAAATTTCTTAGGTTTTATTTTCCCCATTTTTATTGACAAAGAGAAATGAGGCTGCCTTTTGGAATTATTGTGAAGTCTCATAAAATGTGATATCTCCAAATGGGGTGACAGGCACATAGTGGAAACTCACAAAATGGCTGTTTCCTTCCACTACGCCACAACCCTTCTCTTGGCTTTAAATACATTCCAAGAGTCCTTTGCAGAAATGTTAATAAATTTGTATCTATAACCAAATCCTGAGTTTTCGTTTTGTTACAATTTGAATATGAAAGACTCTTGTAAAAGAAGAAGCACCAGGAGAAGAATTTGTACACTGCCAGCGGCTACCTTAGGGATTCCAGGGCTGCAGAAGAAGGCTTGTGGGCAACAGCAGCTTTCTCATTTGGAAGAAAAGGACAAAGAAGCCTGGAGAAAGATATCTTGGTCATATTTTGTTCATAGGGTTCTGTTTTTTGCATTCTCCCACCTAGATTATTAAAAGATCCTGGAAGAAATGAAAAAAAAATAACAGACATATTCTTTTCCAAACATATTTCAATATCCCTGTCAATATTCACTTGGGATACACCACTGATGCTGAGATCGTCAAAGGACATTTCTTCTAGATTAATATCCTAAATTAATTAATTAGCTTCATCCTCATTGCCTTCACCCTCTGCCTCTATCTCTCCTTCCTCCCCTCCCAATTGCTTTTCCTCTGTGTCTCTCTTTTCCCTTCTGGAGGAATAATTTATCCATCCTTGAAGATTTGACATTCCCCCAAGAATTTGCTATATATGAGCTGTGAGATTCTGTTAATTTACCTTCCTATTTTGAAGTCATATAGGAAACACACAGCTAGAAAAAAAATTCACATGGGATTTTACAATTATTTTCCTTTTATTCTGGGGGAAAATATTAAAAACAATCATGGGGAATATTTGCGATTACGATGAGAAACCCCCAATGCACCATGAATCAATTAGCTTTATTGCAATTTCTGGAACAATCACATGAGGTCAATCCAAGAATCTGCAGTTGCGTATTGAGGGAGGAATCGCCTCCTTCTGAGGTGAGAGGCTAGCAGAGCCGTGTTTGTGACTCCTCCACCATCACTGTTTAGTGTTTTCTCCACATCCAATCCCACTGCAATCGGATGGAGACAAGAAAGAATTTACCAGCTGCTCTCATCAATTAATTACCAAGACCGTGGGGTCCTCTGAAGTTCCAGGGAGGTATTAGCTTTGTTTATATTTCACGTAAGCCCTCCTATATAGGGAAGGAATCCTCTTTGTCTTGCTCTGTTTTAATGAAAAGTAATTATTTGTGATGCAGTGTTAAAATAGTACATAGTAAGTGCCATAACTGGAAATTGAAAAATATAGCTAGAAATCTTTCTTTCCCCCTTTCTCCCCTGTATCATGTCTCCATCAACTCCTCATGTCTCCTTCTCCTGATAGGAAGGTTGTCGCCGAGCAGAAGACAATCACCACGAAGGCCCCGAATCGTGGGGTTTGGGCCAGTTAATCAGTATCTCTGTGGTTACCCATTGTTTACAGAGCAGAAGGGCCCCCAGATTCTTGATCTGAAATACTGGAGGGCTGCAAGTGAGGGCCTTCGGCTCCCCAGCAAGCCGTGGCAGCCTCAATTTAATTAACTGCCGATCCCTGCCCTGGTGTGACTTGCATGGTCAGGAAGGTGTTTCCCAAGGAAATCAGAATGGGGGCAGAGCGGGAAAGAAGGGGGAAAAAAAAAAAAGGTTCAGGAGGGCAATGAGGCGGGGGTTAACAACGCTGCTTAAGATCAAGGGCTGGAGTGCTGAGATGCTGCCAGACTTGAAAACTTTAATTTACTGTCACTGTTAGCCCCCTTTGAGGTTTATGGTGGTATTTATACACACAGCATCAATCACATGAAACAAGGAGGGGATTTATAGTTTGTTTTAAAGACTGCAAATGCAATGTAATGCAAATAGCTTGCCTCATGGGCATTTACGTTTAATGGGAAAATTACAGATGCAAAAGATTGGTAGAACAAATTTTAAATTGACTTTATTACATCTAGTGCTTTTCAGAGAATACTATTAAAAAAATGAAAAAAAGATATGGTAATGGAGTTCTACACTGTAACCTGACAACTTAAATTCCACTTAACTCACTTTCTCTCTCTTTTCTTTCTTTCTTTCTTGTTTTTTTTTTTTTTTTCTTTTCCTATTTCCTGCAACTCATATTATCTCTACAGTAAGTTTGGCTAAATGAAAAATCCCCAGGATGATAAACTGATTAGGAGTTTGAATTTTCTTTATTTTATTTTACATGGCTTTTTTAAGGCCCAGCCAAGTAACATTTCCATATGATGTATTTCCATAGAATTATATCCTGGTTGCATATGCATGTTTCGTCTATGTGATAAAATGACTACTGATTTAAAAAAGAATTTTTTTTAGAGCCATGGACAAATTGAAGGTACAGAGTTATCCTACGTATTTCTCATATGGGTAGAAAGTATCCCATCTATCCTGGTACCAACATCTTCCACCAGAGAGGCACATTTGTTACAGTTGAGGAATGGACATTGACATGTCCTTATCACCAGAGTCCATAGATGGCATGAGGGTTCAGTCTTGGTGTTGTGCTTTCTGTGGGTTTTGACAGCTATATCCATAATGACAGTATCACACAGAGTATTTTCGCTACCCTAAAAATCATCTCTGCTCCACTCATTCATCCCTTCACTCCTGACCCCCTGGCAACCACTGATCCTTTTACTATCTTGAGTTTTTGCCTTTTCCAGAACCTTATGCAGCTCTCTCTGACCGGCTTCTTTAGTTTCATGCATTTAAGTTTCCTCCAAGTCTTCTCACGACATAGCAGCTCATTTCTTTTTAGGGCTAAATAATATTCCATTGTCTGAATATATTGCACCTTATTCGTCCATGTATTCACTGGTGGGCATCTTGGTTGCTTCCAAGTGTTGCCAATTGTGAATAAAGCTGCTGTCAACATCTTCATCAGGTTTTTGCATGGCTGTAAGTCTCCAGCTCGGTTGGGTAGATAACCAAGGAACATGACTGCTGGGCTGTAAGACCAGAGTGTATTTAATGCTGAAGGAACTGCCAAACTGCCTTCCCAAGAGGCTGTAGCATTTTGTATTTCCATCAGCAATGAACAAGAGTTTCTGTTGCTGCCCCTCTGCACCCGCATTTGGCATTGTCAGTGTTCTGGGATTTGGCCATTCTGTAGTGTGTCGTGGTATCCTGCTTTAATTTGTATTTCCCAATAAAACATGTTGTGGGGCATCATTTATGACTCATCTACTAACTGTGTATCTTCTTCAGTGAGAGGTCTATTAAGATCTTTTACCCATTTTTTGTCTGGGTTGTTTATTGTTGAGTTTCAAGAGTATAATTTTGAATGACAGTATTATCGTATGTGTCTATAGTAAATATCTTCTTCCAACCTATGGCTTTTCTCCTTACTCTCTCTCTCTCGCTCTCTCTCTCTTTTTTTTTTTTTTTGAAACAGTGTCACTGTGTCACCCTGGGTAGAATGCTGTGGGGGGGTCACAGCTCATAGCAACCTCAAACTCTCGGGCTTAAGCAATTCTCTTGCCTCAGCCTCCCAAGTACCTGGGACTACAGGCACCTGCCACAACACCCGGCTATTTTTTCCTGCAGTTGTCTTTGTTATTTGGCAGGCCCATGCTGGATTCGAACCCACAAGCTCCAGTGTATGTGGCTGGGGCCCTACCTGCTGAGCTATAGGCACCAAGCCTCCTCACTCTCTTGATATCTACTTGATATTATCTATTTCTTACATGAATATTTAAATGACTTTAATAAAGGATTTAAAGTTTTAGAATAGATCAGGTCTCTCGTCTTCATTTCTGCAAACATGCTTGTGCTTATGAGTGCATGTGTGTGTGTGTGTGAGTGTGAACACTTTGGCAAAGATCTTTTCCTGAGCTGTGAACTCTAAAGGCTACCAAGTGATGGCTGTTGTTTGCAAGGAATGACCAGTGGTCTCAGCTTATATTCTGGCCAGTGTTTGGTACCTCTCTCACAAAGCTAACATTTAAACTGGTACAACCCTCCAAATACAATGGTGCATGCCTATAGTCCCTGGGCTGAAGCAGGGGAATACCTTAAGCCCTAGAACTCTTGTTCTAGGCTATCGGAGGCTATAACCACACTTGTGACTAGCCACTGCACTCCAGCAAGGGAAGATGGTAAGACCCCATCTCTAAAAAGAAATCAATTAAATTTCAACAAATCAAGAAATGAAATAAATGAATAAATAAATAAAACAAATCAGCACAACCTTATCAATGGAAAGATGAGGGCAATGCAGGTAGAGGGAGTTTTGCTTGTGCTGGTGGGTACAGAAGTTTTATTAGCACATGCACAAAAGCACCTTCTTCTCATCAGTTAATGAAAAGCATTTGCATGGCTGATCTGGCCAACACCCAGAAGCTGCGTCTAGGCTGCATTCTCAAAAGATTTTTGATGTTTGAGCTCAAGAATTTGAAACCAGCCTGAGCAAAGTAAGACTCTGTCTCTACTAAAAATAGAAAAATTAGCTTAAAAAATAAATTTAGCCTTAAATCTGGCTAAAATGTAAGGGCTCTGTACATAAAAGAAAAGTGAAGAATGAATATCAAGGAAAAATTAGCAGTGCAAACCAGAGTGGGCAAGATTATTTTTACCAGTATATGGGACTGATATCAATTCTTGCACTCCAAAGATTTCAACAATAATCTGTGTCAACCTGATATGACAGCCAAGGAACAATTTCACTGAGTGATTGTGATCCATTAGACCTATATTTTAGTTTACAGCATTAGCAATAAGGTATGCACTGAGTTTTTTTAATTGGCAGGTATAGATACTATTTCAAGACTTGTGTGATTAGCTATTCAGTAGTTTATATCCAGACATGTGCCCAAATATTCAAAGCAATAAAAAACATGAGTGAATCTTTTATTCAGCACATAATTAGGAGGACTACATACTACTTGAAACCAAAATTGTCTGAATAGATTCCAGCTTCCTATTCCTTCATGTAGAATTAACAAGCATTTGTGAAAATTCCAGCATATGCCAGGCATTGAGCTTACTGTACTTGATTCATTGATCTCAGAGGCACCTAGTGGGAAGAAGTTCTTGTCCTCCACCTCCGTGTTTGCAGATGAGACTCCGAGTTAAGAGTAGTAAATGATATACTTGCTACTATCAGCCCGAGTATTAGGGGGCTGAGACCAGATAGATGGAAATCAAATGAGGGATACCTTGAAATGTGTATTTGAACAGATATCAAAGAAAAAAGTCATGAAATTTATATTAACAGCAACAATGTAACTACCCTCAAGTGATTAAGCAGCCTCTAAAAATGCAAAGGCAAGTGACCAAGTAAGGCTTAAATCTTTGATCTGTGAATTCACTCGTAGCCTTGAATTATTAAGTTAAAGCCAAGAGACACAAGTATCTTCACGAAGTTGATCTCTCAATAGTTACTAAATAGATCTGTTAAAGACAGATTATGACAGGATAAAATGCCCAGTTTTTAAAATTTCATTTTCATTCATAAAATTAAAGGAGATTTTTTCATGACAAATAAAAAGAAGCATACTATGTAGAGCAGTGGTTCTCAACCTGTGGGTCACGACCCACACGATCTGCATTAAAGGGTCGCAGCATAAGGAAGGTTGAGCACCACTGATTTAGAGTGAAAGATGTTGTAACTTTTTTTCCCTTTCAAACTTATTTTATTTCCGAGTGACCAAAATTTTATCCAGATGGGACCTGAAGCTTCTATAACTTAGGAGAAAGGGGGGATAGACTTTAGGAAAATACTTACAAAAATTTCTGTAGTTTTGCAAAGTTTACAAAAGCCCAAGACCATATGAATGCTTGTGTGGGCTCCTCCCTGGTATGGCAAGGTTCCACGCAGATGAGGGCCTGGATCATTTGCTTCCAGGTGAATATGTTTCTCATCCTGTGTCTGAACAGCAAGGCCATGATCAGTAGAACATAACTATAGCACCGACACCTCCCTCCAGCACCTTGTTTTCTAAAGAAAACAAACTGATTCACCAGATTCAGGTTTTATTTTCTACAGTATGGGAGCTCTCCATTGATGCCAAAACTTTTCATGCAAAACAAGAACAAAGTAAGCTGGAGGAAGGGTCAAGCGTGAATTTGTATTGAGTGGGCAGTGAGAGAGAATTTTGCTCTGTTACTCTGAATACTTTTATAGTATCCAAGTATTTTTATGTTTTGAAAAGCATGTCGTATTTGTTCTATTTGAAAATAGTTCTAGGGAAAAAGAAGTTATGATATATTATGCTTAGATTAAATCTTACAATGCTTACATTAAATATCTATCTAGTTGTCTTCTCTTTCCCCAGTTTAATTAGTGAGTAGCTTGGCCTAACAGGACTTCTTCCAAAGCAAGACATTTCAAAAATATCGGCAGGGTAGAAGGCGAAGTTTAGTGTAATTGTTACTCACCTTTTCCACTCCACTTCCTGCCCCCCATCAGGATCACCTTTGAGAAATTTTCTGTGAAAAAGCTTATTATAATCACTCTCATGACATCATGATCTCTTAGGTGAGGTCCTTAAAGAAAGGTCCCAAGGAAATGTAAGTATCACCTAAGAGGTTATCAGGAACTCGTGCTCTTAGACCTTACGTTGACTGGATCAGCAACTCTGGCAGTGAAGACCAGCCCACTGTGTGAATCTGATCCAGCTGAAGTTGGAGAAGGGTTTCCTGAGAGGAAATCTGGGGTGACGGCCGCCGTGCAGAGTGTCAGTGCCCCTCTGTTATTCTTCCGGGTCTCCAGACATGCATTGCATTCTGTTATTAAGTTCTCCCTAAGGGAGTAGATGGGCAGTCTTGTCATTCTGAAACCTTTATGTAAAACAAGGGAGAACTACAGATTTACGAAAGATACGTCTGTGTGTATACTTATGTTGCCTTTGTGAATTCTTCCCCCCAAATTTGGGCATAAAGAGAAATGACATTAATTCCCACATGCCAAAACTCATTACAAGAGAAGCCTTGAAGGACATATGAAAGTTTTTTAACTGATGACAGAAAGTAGGTCCATGGTTGTGGTACCCAGATGTTGGGGTTGCGGGTTGAGCAACATTTTAAAAGCAATGTCAGAGTATTTCTTTTTCTTTCCTTTTTTTTGCCAAGTAAGAACATGACCTTTTTAAAAACCCATCTAATTGTATCATCACTTTGCTCTTAGAATATTTTAATCCCAAACAGTTAAAGATATATTTACATTAAAATGGAAGAGTCCTTGTTGTCAAGCTTCCACCACGTTTCCGGCACAGACTGTCTTTGCTTTTTTTTTACAGACAGAGTCTCACTTTGTCGTCCTCAGTAGAGTGCTATGACATCACAGCTCACAGCAACCTCCAGCTCTTGGGCTTAGGCGATTCTCTTGCCTCAGCCTCCAGAGTAGCTGGGACTACAGGCGCCCGCCACCACGCCTGGCTCTTTTTTTTGTTGCAGTTTGGCTGGGGCTGGGTTTGAACCCGCCACCCTCCATATGTGGGGCTGGCACCCCACTCATTGAGCCACAGGCTCTGCCCTCTTTGCTTTATTTTATTATTGCCAATGAATATGAGAATGCAGATGTTTAGATTACATTATTTTCAATTCTAAGGTAAAGTTCAAGTTGTAGTTGAGCCCTTCACCCAGGGGGTGTGTTTGCTGAATACCCTCACATTGTGCACATCAGGTGAGATCCCTCCAATTCCCCGCCCACCTCCCCTCTCACTCTTCTCTCCCACTTGCTAGGTTATACTTGTATCATTTCCTTCAAGTGGGCATGTAGTTGTTTATATATCGGTGTCATATTATTATTGATAACATTAGATATTTTTTTCCATTCTCAAGATCCTTTACTAAGAAGAATGTGTTTCATCTCCATTCTGGTAAACACAAAAAATGTAGAGTTTCCATATTTTCTTATGGCTGAATAGCACTCCATGATATATATATATATACCACAGTTTGTTAATCCATTCATGTGTACATGGCACTTGGGTTGCTTCCATGTCTTGGCAATTGTGAATCGAGCTGCAATAAGTGTTCTAGCACAAATGTCCTTGTGGTAAAATGATTTAAGTTCTTCTGGGTAGATACCTAGTAATAGGATTGTGGGATCAAATGGAAGATTGACTGTTAGTTCTTTGCTTTAAAATAATCCTATGACAGTTATAAAAAATATGTACCAAGACTTTCACAATTGCCTGCATCAGCTAGTAGTTCTTGTTTGTTTAAGTATCTGGCTCTTCCCTGAACCATTATTCACCTCAAAACCACATGAGTGCTTGCTGTGAATATTGCTGAAATGCCATCATGATCCTGGCTGTCAGGAAACTCTGGCCTCAGGGAGGTTATAGTCCACTGGGGGAAGTAGACACCTAACAGTTAAGCTAACACACATGTATGTGTAAGTGGTGTAAAATGTGTGAGGAAGAAGGAAGCATAGACAGAAAAAGACAGTGTTATAGTCTGAATTGTGTCCCCTGTTCAAAAAATTTCATATGTTGAAATCCTAACCCCCCAGTTGCTCAGAATGTGACTGTGTTTAGAGACAGCATTCTTTAAAAGGTGATTAAGTTCACAATAGCATGGGCCCTTATCCAATGTGATTGTATGGAGAGGAGATTGAGACACAGATAGGCCAAGTGTGGGGGCTCACACCTGCTGTTCTAGTGCTCTGGTGGGAGGCTGAGGCGGGTGGATTGCTAGCACTCAGGAGTTTAATGCTTGCCTGAGCAAGAGTGAGACCCCATATCTACTAAACATAGAAAAAATCTAGCTGGGTATTGTGGTGGGCGCTGTAGTCCCAACTGCTCAGGAGGATGAGGTGAGAGGATTGCTCCAGCCCAAGAGTTTGAGGTTGCTGTGAACTGCGATGATGCCACAGCACTCCATCAAGAGTGACACAGTGAGACTCTGTTTCACAGAAAGGAAGAAGACACAGACATACACAGAGGCAGGACCAGTGGGGATGCAGGAGAAGGACCAAGGAGCAAGATCTCAGGAGAAAACAACCCTGCTGACACCTTGATCTTGGACTCTGAGCCTCCAGAATTGGGAGAAACTGATTTTCTGTTACTTAAGCCACCCATCTGTGCTACTGTGTTACTGCAGCCCCAGCGAACTAACAGTGAGAGTGCAGGATGGCTGCACTCTTGGTAGGACGCTTGTACAGACTCAGAAGTACGCTGACCCACAGTCACACATCAGTTTGATGGCTAAGCAGGAGGGGTCAGGAGGACAGGCCTGTGTCTGTAGTGCACCTGGACTCAAAACACAGGCTGGTGATTTTTCAAACTTTTCCTACAACTCATTACCCCTGAGTGACCATCTTTCCCAAAGAAACCGAATTCAGAGATAGAGAAAACTCAACTTCATAAATGATTTGTTCCCATACATATGCATAAAAGTAAGTGCCTCAGTACAAATTCTCATTGTTACATGCTGCCATCTTTGAATTTCCTCAGAACTATAACTACAAGTTACATCCAACTATGCCAAGCTCCACTTCATCTACTGTACAAAGCAACCTGGGTATGTTTTTAGTGATCTATTTCATTGGTTTGCAAACATGACATACTAATTCAAACTTGGTATAAGCACTTGGGAGGCCGAGGCATGGGCTTGGCCTGATCTCATAGGTTCAAAACCAGCCTGAGCCAGAGTGAGATCTTGTCTCTAGAAAATGGCCAGACCTTGGTGCAGGCACCTGTAGTCCCAGCTACTTGGGAGGCTGAGGCAAGAGAATCACTTAAGCCTAGGAGTTTGAGGTTGGTGTGAGCTATGATCCCCACAGCTCTTTACCAAGGGTGACAAAGTGAGACTCTGTCTCAAAAAAAAAAAAAAAAGAAAATCAAATTCAGTATAGGAAAACTACAAGTAAAAGCAAAGTTATCCATCAACTAATTACTTATTCTTCTTACTTGCAAATTTTATATGTACTTAGCTTGATAAAAACTCTGGTGTCTTATTGTCAGGTAAATCATCTAACGCTGTTTATTCTGGTTTCTATTGGTGGTTTTTAATTTATATTAATAACCACATCATTTAGTGGTACTATGGGTACTTTAACAGACTGCTATTATGTGTTGTTTTTGCAATTTGGCATCAGAAGTTGTCAGTCTACATTACAGCCCTATTTTGAAACTAATTCAAAGAGGCATTATTCCACGCTTCTTCACCACAGGCTAAAGGCCCGCTCTCATCTGGGAACTGCCCAGCAAGAGCTGCAGGCCAAATCTGGCATGAATTTATCCAAAGACTAGCCTTAGTGTTCACATTTCAGCACTGAATGGGCTATTGAATTCCCCTAGCACCCCCAGCTTCTTTCCTTCTTGAAGGTGGACTGACTCCCATAAGGGAATTTGTAGATTTTTATTAACTCATTGAAATTTTTGTAATGAATTGCAATTAGGCATTTTCTCCTGGGTATATAGAGATAACAGCAGTGGAAAGGGATGAAGGCATGAGCAACTGGTATGTATCAGAAAGAAGGAATAAAATAAAGAATCAGTGTTTATGTGATTTACAGACAGCCAGTCTAGTTTTGATCATAAGTATGATCCAGCTGATTCATCTACAAATTGGCTCACTTTTATGTCCAGTCTGAGGTAAACCAGAATTTTTTTTTTTTTTTTAGATTAATATGAGGGTACAGATGATTGGGTTACGTGGTTTGTGTTTGTTAGGTGGAATCCAAATTGTAGTTGTGTTTTTTTTTAATTTTTTCTTCCTTTTTTTTGCTTTTTTTTTTTTTTCTGACCAGAATGCATTTCAATCAAGACTTTTTTATTTTGCAAAGTTTTTTGGGGGGGCATTTTGACCAACATGGACTTCTATCCATCAACATGGCCATTGAGATCTAAATGTTCCCACATTTCTGCCTACCGTCTGTCTTCCTTAATTGTCAGGGAGACATTTGACGTCAGTAAAGTATGTTTTTGGCTCCTTTTCTGCAGTCCTGGCCTTTAAGAAGTGGCTGCCCAGTAGTAAGAGTGTGGCTACCAACTGTTGGTTGCTGTATTAATTATCTTCTTCCCTGACAGCTTTGCAAAGATTTGTCACTGTGGTTTTTTTCACCTTGATTTCAGGTTCCGCTACTACTATGTTTCATGAAGATTGGTGTACATGTTTTTAAAAAATAACATAAAAACATTGAGGAAATATTCCATATAAATCAGGCATTTACAGCAATATTTCGTTTTCCCAATACCTTTAGAAAATGAGCACAATATTAGTAGATGGGCTCTAAAAGGGCAGGAATACACTCACTTTTGAATTCCTAGAGTTAAGCATAGTGCCTGGAAGATAGTAGAGGCTTAAAAAATATTTGCTGAATAAATGCATGTGTAGAAGATTTTTCTATGATTTTCAACTACAATGACTACACCTATTTCTACCCTTAAAGCATAACAACACCTACTTCTTTTTAGAAATTAATCTCCCCATTTCTGTACATTTCAAGCAAAGTACTTCATTGATATGTTTTGGGCTTTAAGGGTGATTCTCTCTAAAGGCATATATAAAGGAGAAAATAAAATAAAATAAAACAGAACATTGGGCAGACTGGTTTACATGAGAAAAACTATCAACACTTTTTGGAGTTGGGAGCAGCATAAGAAGGACCAAGGTATTAAGGAATCTGGAGAAGGTGGAAAGGTTAAGTGAGCTGGCTGCAGGGAGGGCACCAAGGGGGACGTGGACCAGAACAGGCAGGGCGGGAGAAAGATACTTAATGACTTAAGTCATTCTTGAGTGATGTAATTTCTCACATCACCCCTGATCAATCCCAAACCACATAATGTGTGCATTCCCAAAAGCCTACTATCAAAACTGTGATAAAAGAAAGAAAACTGGACAGGGATAAGGAACAGGATGAAAAAACCCTACTTCCTGAAAATTCCCCCCAAATCTCCAGATGGGTCAATTTATGAAAATTTTATACATCATTTAAGAAAGAGGGCTCGAGTCAGTTTTTGCTAAACCCTCCAACCAGAGTGTCACCTCAGCTGATATTCAGGTTACAAATGCATTAATACATTATTTTATACTAATAAATATGTCTCCTAAATAATGAATATAATTTAAAATATAGTCTTTCTAACTATCAGAAAATAAAGTTCACAATACAAAATTTATAAAATTAATATTAGCAAAGAGGAGAAAATGAAAATTACCTGTAAATCTTTGATCTCAAAGTAACTACCCCTTGTGTTTTATCTATTCTATCTATTCTTTGAGGTTTTTCATCCCCCCTTTTGAATCTCAGCTGGCCTTGTAAATCACAAGGCTGGAGGGCACAGGGAGTGACAAGGCTCTAGTTCCAAACCCAGTTCTCAAGAAGGATTGCACACTCGTACTCTTTCTCTTGAAACTTTTCTTTGGCAAATAAGTAAGTTCAAGGTTTAGAGATCATGTGGAAGAGTTGCCCTATACAAAACCATCCTAGACTAGCACATAGCTAGCCAACTCACACACATGTGAGAGAACTGGCCACAGTCAACAGAGCTGCGTCCCCAAACCATAAGTAGCTACAGACCCAGAAGAACCTCCCGGCTGACCTGCACTGTCATGAGAAAAGCTAAATACTTACTGTCCCGAGCCAATGAGTCTTGGGATAGATTTTGTTACACAGCATTAGCAATAGCTAACTTATACGTTATTTATGTACATGTAGCTATTTTAGAGAACAAAATCAATTTCAGATAAAGGTTAAGTTATTTGCTCATGCAACATACCATATAAACCAGTGGTTCTCAACCTTTCTAATGCCATGATGTATTTTCATTGTTACAAAGGGATCACAGCCCACGGGTTGAAAATGCTGATATAAACATACAATAAAAATTTCAATTCAATCCATGCCTTCTGCATCCTAATATAGTAAACAATTTATATTCATTTTTGTGTTCTTAAACTTAAAACACTGTACTCAATTTCTTCTGATAGCCTCAATATAGGATATTGACTGTTCATATATATTAAGTGTATAGATAGCTTCTCTCTTCAATTTTTTACAGATTTTTTTCTTTCTGATAGGCTCAAATGTTTCTTTAGATTCTTCTAAATATTCTCTAGTGCTATATTAAGTTGAATTCAAAATTTATGAGATAATATTTGTTACCTGCCTCCATGTATATTCCTTGAAACACACACATAAACACACACATTCCTCTCTTTTTTGGCTTCTGCATCTTGTTTGGTGTTAGCCCCAACCCTGTGATTACAGATGATCAAAATCTTGAAGGCATCCTTAACTTATCTTTCTCCATCATAAGCCGGCTGTAAATACAGTGTGGACTTCTCTTGCTAGGTGTCTCACGTAGTTTTTCTGTCCAGATCATGACCTCTGCCACACTCCCCATTGTTTCTACCTGCACATTGATCCTTTCAAATTCCATCCATCATCCTTCTAGTGGGAGAGATTGAATGACTAAAAGCTGTAACCTCCAGCTCCCTTTGCAGTTCTGGATGCGATTAGCTCTGCCTTATGCACTAACATAGAATTCGGAAGCCTGAAGGGAGACATTGCACTTTTTCCGTTTGCAAACAACCTGTGGACCCCGAGCTTTGTTGGCAGTGGTGTTCTAGCATTCATGCTCTTCAGCTTCCTGAGCATTGAGAAGCAGCTGCAGCTGTGACAGTGGCCGCAGGAAGAGCAGCTTCTTTACTAGGTCAACCTTTTGGTGTTCCAGAAGCTTCCCTTAGTGGTCAGCCTGGGTCCTCCTCTGCCAGTGCTTTCTTTAGATATCTAATTTTCTGTATTCAATCCTATTCTCCTTAAAATGTCTGTAGTTATTTGTAAGTATTTAAATAGCAACATGAAAACCATTTTGGGTATGAAAATTTGTTCTTACAAATAGTATAGAATTTATTTAAATAGCCCTTCATCACTTACGGTTATGTTTCTCAGAGTGTAGCTATACCAGGAGCAACTGACTGCTGCTGTAAAAATGAAATTTTCCACCCATATTGAATCATAATCTCCGAAGAGGGACTGGATATGTGCATTTCAACAAGCCCCTCAGGGATTCTCATATACCCTAAAATATGAGAATAGCTGATTTGTACTAACTGTGCAAGTGTTAGAGTTAAACTCAATAAACAGAAACTGTTCATGTTACACTTTCCGACCCACGCAATTATACTAGATATTAACAAAGGATTACATCATAAGATACCAATAACTGAAAAGTTTATGAGCCCAATACACTAAATTATCTCAAAGAGAAAAGCAAAATAAAATTACAAGCAACTCAGGAAATAATATAAAGTGAATCATTACATAACATCAGGTTATTAATGTAGTCACAGACGTGTTCAGAAGGAAATTTTTAGACACAGACACTTTATAGGATGAAATGGGGGGAGGAGGTGAAGAAAGAAGTTAGAACAACAAAATGAAGACCAAAGAAAGTGGGAGAAAACGAATAGTAAAACTAAGGGAATGCATCAGTAAATTGAATTTTTTAAGTAGAATTTAAAAATAAATACATGAATTGATTGGGGAGAAAAGATACAGACAAAAATACAAAATATGAGGAAATCTTTAAATAAAAGCATTAAATAATGTACATGAATTTTCTGATTCTCTGAAACTATAAAAAGACCTAAATGTTTTCTGAGGATGTTTGAATCATCGAGATCGATTCAAAAGGGGTGTGTGTGTGTGTGTGTGTGTGTGTGTGCATGTGAACAGACAAAAGATAAAGAAATGATAAAACCGAAATCATTAAAGTCTGAATATGATAATTTTGCAGATGTATTTTTTAAATTTTCCCCTTATTATATATAAGCTATTTCAGAAAAAGAAAGTTTCTCAATTCATTTTTAAAGACAACAAATCTGATAGCTTGAAACTTAACACAGAGAAACTAAGAAAAAAAAATATTTCAGAAGCATCTCAATTATCAACATTAATTAAAAAATTTTATATAAAGTCCCATTAAACCAAGTATACTATTACATTCTAAAGCAAAATAATCATGAATAATTTAGTCTATGAACACAAGGATAGTTTAATATAAAACAATAACCTGATATCATTCACAGCCCCAATAGGTTAAAGAGGCAAACTCAGGTTATTATTGCAATAGATTTTGAAAGTCACTTGGAAAATTCAATGTAGCTTTTTTTAATGTAAGTTTAATTTTATCATGTTTCAGAGTTTCCTTCCATTTCTGGTTTTCTGTATCAAATCATAGCTCACGTATACATTGTTTTTTGGCATTTATCCTTTGAGTTCAAGTAAAGGATTAGAATGTCTCATGTCACTAACATTAAATTATTTTTAAAATGTTCACCAATTCCACATTACTTTTAAATAGCTAATAATATTATTTGAAGATAATGTTGACAACTACCTAGCACCCCCCAAATATGAAATGAACATTCTTGTATCTAATATGAGTTGGGTTTACAACATAAATATGGAGGGCATAACCAGTGTTCACAAATACCCCGTTCTCTGCTTCTGCGCACCCTACTACCTATTTCCCTTGAAGTTCTTCATGGCCATGTGACTGGTGCTGGCCGTGAAATCTGATCAGAAGTGAACCAGATCTGCTTTTATGCCAAAGTGTTTTACTTGCTAATGCTCAATTCTCCAATCCCCTTTTCCCTGGCTAAAGCAATTGTGAAAGCATTTGTTAATATAAAGGTTACCCCAAGATAGATCCAGCCTACATCACTGAGTTAGTGCATGGGGAGCAATTTTCCCAGAGAGTTACCAGATCTGCCCAGGGGTTTACATAAAGACAAAATAGATGTTTACTATGCTAAAACTATTAAGATCTGGGAGTTGTGACAGAAAAATAACTTGATCTGTTCCAAATACTGCAATAAATGTTCAAATGAGTGATTTTTCAATACAGTGACAAAAACCTCAGTTACATTATAATAAATGTTAAAATAAATATTTAGGCATTAGCAAAAATATTACATTAAAAACAAAACTTACTTAAAACCTAAGAGTGTAATAAAAGAGAAGTCATACCAGTCAACTGGAAGAAAAGATTATATTATAAACTTGTCTAGCTTCCCTCAAGTTCATTGACAAATTTAATAATTTCTAATTAAAACTCCAAAGTAATTTCTCTGTCTCTCTTTCTTGTTTTTTTTGTTGTTGTTGTTTGTTTTTTTTTTTTTGAGACAATGTTGCCTGTTACTCTGTTGCCTGGACTGCAGTGCCATGACCTCAGCATAGGTCACTGAAACCTCAAACTCTGAGGCTCAAGCAATCCTCCTGCCTCATTCTTCCCAGTAGCTGGAACTGTAAGCACTCAGCTACTTTTTAAATTTATAATAGAAGACAGCAAGCCTCCTGCCTTGGCCTCCCTGAGTGCTAGGATTACAGGTGTGAGCCACCACTCCTGGCCCATCAAAGTAATTTTTTCTATGTTTAACAAAATCATTGTGGACTTCATGTGAAGAAATAAGTAGTTGGAAAAATGAAGTGTGAAATTTTTGAAAATGATGATGCTGTGTGCTATTAAATACTTGGAAAAAACATTTGACAGGCATATACATGGCAAAGAACATGTATCTAAAATTTATATTTTAAATAAACTCTTATGATTCAATAATAAAGAGTTAATGTAATTTAAAAATCAGCAAAACATTTAAACAGATTCTTCACAAGAGCACATAAAAGATATTCAACATCAGTCGTCAACTGGAAAATACAAATTAAAACCATAAATAGATTCCACCTACCACACACGAGAAGAGTTAAGATTTTACAATCCTGAGAATGAAACTGTTGTATTAAATGACAAAATCACTTGGAAAAGGGATGGTAGTATCTTAGAAAGTGAAATCTGTATTTTTCATGCAATCTGCAATTCTAATCCTATTGATCCAAAAGAAGTGAAAACATATGTGTGTACAAAGACTTGTACAAGAATGTTCACAGCAGCTCTATTGAGGACAGCCAGAAACAACCCAAACTCACCAGTGAGTGAGTGGATAAACAGACTGTACTTCAACCCTATAATGGAATACTGCTCGGCCGTAAAAAGAGATGAACTATGTACAAACAAAACAACTGGAAAAATCTCGAGACAATTACATTCAGTCAAAAATACAAAGGACACATGATGTCTGATACCACTCACAGCGGCTCTAGGAAGGAGGGTGCAATTGATATATCATATATCTGATTGTTACATTGACCACAATGCAGCAAAGCCTACACTTAAAGTGAATGCATTTTCAACTGGAAATCATACCTTTATAAATTTGACTTCTTAAGAAAATGAGAGTGTACTGAGAGGATCTCAGTCATATCTACCCTAAACTAACGTGCCATGAGGTATGTTCAATCACAAGAAATAAATGAGGTTTAAAAAACGTGAGCCCTCCCAGAAGGATTCTCCCCTCCGACTCCAGTTATACAAGGAATAGAGTTTTGAGTCAAATCAGTGAAGTGCAACAAATTTATGAGAACAGAAAAGCAGAAATGCTTGCTTTGGGGACCAGCTAACAGCCCAACCAATAGGGGGGTGCCCATTGTGTCAGGACAAGGAAAGCCACAGCTCCCGGCCTCCGGCCTGCTCTCAGATTTTAACGAGACCGTACTTCCTACCACTACATTGAGGGGATAAGCAAGTCATGTCCACATTGTGTTGATATGAAGAAAGATAGGATTTCCACCTTAGCTGTTTTGAGATTTTCAAACTTCTAATAGAAATAGTAATAAATGCATATCATAGAAAAAGAGCAATCGCAGTCAGATAACAAGACAAGGGAAGAGGAGAGAAGATGGGGGAGGGAGGAAGAAGGGGAAAGGAAGGAGGGAGGAGGAAGGAAGGCACTACTACAAGTCGGGAAAAGATCAAACAGAGAAAAATCTTTTTCTAGAACAATTCTGCTTGATTAGCTGAAGGCTACACTTAGCCAACCTTGTTTATTTAGGAACTTTTACAGGGACATCAGTCAGAGGCCAGTGTGAGGAACCAACCCATTCTTCTATAAAGTGCAAACGTGCCAACTCTTTTTTTCTTATTTATTTACTGTTTTAAAAGACAGCCTTAGAAAGAAGAAAGCACAGATTCTGGAATCAGATTATTTTAAGTTTCCCAACCTGCATTTTTCTACCTTGACACAATTTAATAGGATAACATTTATAGGAAAAGACTCTTCTAAATGAAAAAAAGCAATGGTTTCTATGTTATTTATTACTATAGTCAAGGAAAATTGTATCTACGAGTCTTGCTTGGGGTCACTGCCCTTGCTCTTTGTGCGGACTGAAGACTAACAGGAACTGTTCCCCCAGACCTGGGGAAGTTTTCTCCTAGAGCCGTGGGGAAGTCCAAGGGGACCATAAGGAACCAGTTAGAGGAGGGGGAGGGGAGCCCACAGGTGAATGTTCTTGATAGACAGGTCAGAATTAAGTTTCTTGTAATAGCCACGTCCCCATCTCTGAAGGCAGTGCGAGATTCCGGCGTGCATCACCCCAGGGCCCAGGCGGAGGCCTGCGGCGTCATAAAGCAGACCTGCGTGTCTGTCTTGAGGCAATTAGAAGATCAAACACACCGGAGAGGTGAGGGGCTCTGGCGGGGCCTGCAATTGAAACACAGGCCATAAAGTTCTGGAAATGAAGGTTTCTCGGCTATCAAGCCAATGATTGCCACATGCCAAAACATAAACCAGATTGCATAATGAGTAGGTTTTTCATAATTTCCTCAAATTAGGTTTTTATTAATGCCTGTCAACAGCAAATGATAGGCATGTGTTGCATTAGCAGCTGCCGTGGGTCACGCCGGCTCTGATATCACGGCTAATCTAAAGCGTACAGTGAGCCAAGGACCCACAGGTCCTATTTGAATGAAACTTTGAATCGTTTGTAATAAGGAAGAAATGGTCCAGTTAACATTGCAGCATTACTGGAGAATAATTGTTGTTCGATGTGGTTTTAAAATACATTAAAATTAATGTTCATCCAAAAATGAATGTCTTCACTTTTCCCCCATTGTTCGTAGACAACTTGATTGAGTGCAGGGCCTCTGGCACCTTTCTGGAATATTTCAAGGGTTCTGGTGGATTTAAGTGCCACCGTCCTTTAGCTTCTCACCCATAATCATGAAAGACTGGCTGCCTCCAAGGGAGCTGTCGATGATGTGGCTAATTTCTGAGATGAGAAATCACGGTGAGAGTCCAGAGAGAGCAGCTTGAAAGGACCCAACTGTTTTTAAACAAGCTATGAAGTTGGACAACCCGTGAGTGTAACTGATGGTGTTTCACTGTGCTGGAAAATAGAGTAAAAGGGAGGTGAAGATATTATTTGACTAAAAACTAAGACTGTTTAAAAATTAATGTCATCAATTTAAGGCACGTATGATAGGAAACATGTTCATAACAAAAATAGCTCCATGCAAAAGATGCGCCTTAGTGAAACTGACACCTCTGAGGGAGGAAACCAGGCCTCCAGGGACAGGGGTTCATCTCACAGAAGTGGGATCAGAAGGCCGAGGAACGGAAGAAGAACTTGGATAACAGAGAAAGGAAGGTGGATTTAATGCAACAGAACCCCAGGGCAAATTCCTAAGTGCCCGGTATCACAGAAGTAACAGAAGTTTTAACTGTTCATTTTAAAGAATGACTTAAATGCAAGAAAAGACAAAAAATAAGAATGAGGTAGCTAGGAAGTATATCTAGTAACGCAGGCAACAGGAAAAAAAGTATGGACTAGAATAATGGTATGGAAATGTGGTGGAGAGAGATAAATCCACGTGAAATTTTAAGGGGATTTTAGAGAATAGTAAACTAAGAACAAGGAATTTTGGATTGAGATGGTTACAATTAAATGAAATCTTGAATCTGAGAGCAGAGGAAATTATGGTGTTTTCTTGCTGAGTTTGTTTTTCCTTTTGTAGAAATGGGGAAGGTAGGCAGGATTGCCTTGTAAAAGATATGAAGATGGTAAATCCCTCTTTTGGTGGGTATAATACTTTAGACCCAGAATATAGGCGAAAGAGCTGAATCCCCTCTACCATGAGGAGGGCCTGCCCATCAACTATGTCTGTGGTACCTGTGTATATGTTACCCTGGCCATGGTAGACTGAGTCATCAGACTTACAATTTAGCAAGTCAACTTCATTTCTGTAGCTGACTTGAGCTGAAGATGAGTAGACTCCCAAGTTGTTAAAAAAAAGAAAAAAAAACTCATAGAAAGAGAGGAAGTTGATCACTAAGGAGAAGACTACCTGGAGACATGAAAATGAAGTGGAATTATAGGAGACAGTGAGAGAGAGGAGCTGAGAAAGAGGCTGCCTTGCCTCCTGGGTACTCTCCGAGCTCCGACATTCTCTCTTGTCCCAGGATTGATCATCTCTGCCTCTTCTTTTTTTCCTCCTTCCTCTGCCTCCTTTTTGTTGAGTTGGCTTCTTTTTGTTTCATATATGGTGAGCAGATTTAGAGATACTTGACTGAGCAAGGCTGTTGATGAGCCTTGGTGTGAAGACATCACCAGCTTAGGAGTCGTCGGTAAGGAGGTGAATGAGTACAGCATGAGAATGGAAGGGCCTAGGTGAGAGCAAATCAATGTCCGAGCTTAGCCAAGACTATAGGAAAAAAACGACATCAAACAAGGAAGCAGGAGACCCAGCAGCAGTTGTGTTTTAGGAGTAATTATAGCAGAGAGGACGGGGAAGATCTCAATGGGAAACACTTATAACCATGTCAACTTGAATGTTTCTTTTTCTTTTGGATGCTGATAGAACATTTGCATAGACGTGAAGGTGGGGTAGTACAGACCTCCAAATGTTGACAGATCCCCATTCTCTCCTCATTCTTCATCAAAGCAGAATCCTCAAAAGATTGCTGGCCAGATTCCATCTCTTTCTCAGCTAATGACTGTATGTACCATTTTTACTAGGGAAATAATTATGACGTGTTTGCCTCTATCCTCTATTGCCTTCCATACTGCTGGCTGTGATCACGATTTTATTAACACTCTTTTGGGCAGATAAAGGTGGAAATCAGAAATCAGTTGGATCCTTTAAAACTTTTGCAGAGTGGGATGTTGAAATGATTGCCTAAAAAAAGTTATTTACCCACTCATTCCTTGTTTTCCAGTAATACGCAAAATTATGGCTTGGCTATAATAGGCTTGATAGTATTGTTTAAAATATCTATTTGTATAGATTATCTAAAATATCTATTTGTATGCATTAAGTAACCTGGATTCAAGGCCAAATTTAATTTTTTCTCGTTGAATGATGCTGGCAGACTTTCAACTGCCAATTATTCATATAAGCACATTCTTACTGCATTTTAAAGAAGAAAAAATGCAAAACTCTCTGAAGGCAGGTTTGGGTCATCTTCATAGATCTAGGATATTGATCGTTTAAGTGCTCAATGTGCCGTTACTACCTAAAAAGAAAGCTGCAAATGCCTCTTATTGCACCAAACTGCCACCACTCTGCCTCTTCCCAACATTTTCCAAATCTTTAAAAATGCTAACATTCCCAAAGGTGGATAAAGCAAAGTTAGATTACAAGCCCTGTGAGCAAATGTAAAAAATGTATCATCCAAATTAATTCCTCTCTCTTTTTAAAATACTTGTGCTGGAAGCCTTGCAATTTTTGCCATATTAAGCATGTATTTATAACAATGGTTAGCTTTATGCTCATGACCACAGCTCTTGGACGGGATGAAAGTAATCCAATTTGCTGAGAAGTAAACAGACTAGAAGGAAGGGGAGGGGACGAGAGGTAATCAGTTTTTAAGTGCCTGGATGAAAATAAGAGTTACTTTTTAAATATGGTTTCCTTTTAAATGAACAAAGCCTTTGTGGCATTTGGATGAAATAACAAATTAGAATTGAAATGCAGGTAGTTTACAATGTTGGGGAGAAGGGGTAGGCAGCTGAATGCGGTTGCAAAATGCAAGACCTCTTTATATATTAAAAGCTACCAAGTTGAAAAGCTTTTGGCAGTACTAAAATAATCATTCCAGCATCATGTAATAGTCGAGAAATAAATTTCCCGGATTCCTCAATCCTTTCAAAATCCCCTTACATTTTTTTTTTCAAAGCAAAGTTTAAAAGTGAGATGTTGGCATTCTGGGAGTCAGAGGCAAGTGGATTGCTTAAACTAAGCACTTCGAGCAAGAGTAAGGTACCATAGCCCCCATGCCCCTCCACCCACAGTCTCTACTAAAAATAGAAAAACTAGCCAGCATTATGGCAGGTGCCTGTAGTTCCAGCAACTCAGGAGGCTGAGGTAGGAGGATCAGTTAAGCCCAAGAATTTGAGAGGTTGCTGTGAGCTATGACGCCAGGGCACTCTACCCAGGGCAACAGAGCGAGACTCTGTATCAAAAAAAACAAAAAGTGAGATCTTGATTGTAGCTTTCCTCTTCTCTGGCAGGTCACCTCTCACCCTCATGTCTCAGGATAGATGTAGCCACGAGGTGGATACGGATGTGTTGTAAAGTAGCCGGGTAATATTTAAGTCATAATAGCGAATATGCTGAGGTTTCCAGTGACCACTCACACACACACAAGGACAGGGAAAGCTTCTTCCTATCACATTCTGATTCTGTCATCATTCCATGAGGACACATGTGCTTGTGTGGGGCAGAATATGTGTGACCCTACCGCCAGCATCCAGGAAATACTTAGTTTCATGAGAGGTATACAGAAAAGTTTCTCTAGAAAACATTTTGTTATAACTTGACTCCATTGAGCCCCGTGCACAGAGCAGAATCTCTCTGGGCTTGAACTTGCTGCTGGGCAGTTAAACAATAGTCATTGTTATCTACAAATGATTATTGTTAAGAGGACTTAGGGCCCCAGCCTGCAATGATATATAGTGTATTTTGTCACAGGACGCTGTGTATGAATATCTTATCACAGGAAATCTTGGATCAGGCTTAAAAAAAAATCTAGCTCTTCTTGTGCCAGACTAGAAATGTACACTTCATCTCAGGTACATTTCAACTATGAAAAGTAGTGGTATTGCCCTAATTTGTAATAGGATATTGAGCCTTAGGTAAATTTAATTGACTACTGGTATTAGTCAGCAAACAAATTGGGGTTAAGACCCCATTTGTGAGCAAAGGTGATGCTATTTCCACTACTTGGTGACACCTTCCAAAAGTGAGCGGGGATGCGCTTCCCTACCACAAATCGGTCCCAAAGAACAGTCAAAGCTTGGCGATGCACAAAGTTTAAGGATCAGCTCATCATCCTCTTTGATGAATCAAATACTCCTCAGACTCCTGTGTCCTGAACCGAACTCATTATCATTTGCCACAAATCTAGTCCTTTTCCAGTGTTCCCAGTCCATGAGTGACATCACCCTCCATTGGGTCTCTGCAGCCATGGATTGAAGGACATGTTCTATGGTCCTGAACCCAACCCATCACCAACTGCTGTCAGTGGTGCCTCTTAAGTGCATCTTCATTCGGCTCCGTCCTGCCCAGCCCCCTCGACAGCTCTCACTCAAGTCCGTGTCATCTTCTGACTGGTCTGCTGCAATAGCCGGGCCCCTGCTGGCTCCATTTCTACCCTTGGTCTTCTCCTCCAATTTCCCCACAAGTCTTTTTTTTTTTTAAATTTTGTGTTCCAATGAAGATACATACAATTAGGTTACATTATTGGCATTTGTAAAGTAAAGTCCAAAGTCTGAGTTGTCGTTGAGTCCTTCACCTAAGAGGTGTGCCATGCACCTACCTGGTACCTGACAGATGGGAACTAGTGGACCCCCCCACTCTCCTCTTCTTAAATTTAATTGTGTGTTTCTCTCCTATGGGGCTGTAGTTATTGATCTACTAGTTTCAGATGAGTACCCAGTACATGGGATACTTGTTTTTCCATTCTTTTTTTTTTTTTTTTTTTTGTAGAGACAGAGTCTCACTTTATCGCCCTGGGTAGAGTGCCGTGGCGTCACACTGCTCACAGCAACCTCCAGCTCTTGAGCTCAAGCGATTCTCTTGCTCAGCCTCCCTAGTAGCTGGGACTACAGGCACCCGCCACAGCACCCGGCTATTTTTTTGTTTTTGCAGTTCGGCCGAGGCCGGGCTTGAACCCGCCACCTTCGGTATATGGGGCCGGCGCCACAGGAGCCGCCAAGAAGACATTTTAATTCTAAATTTTATGCATCAAAACCTAAATGCACTCAGATTCTTTTCTTTATATTATTTATTTTTATTATTTTTTCTTTTTTTAGCAAATATATGTTTTTTATTAAATCATAGTTGCGTAAATTAGTGCAATTGTGGGGTACAATGTGCTGGCTTCATATACAATCTGAAATGTTTCATCAAACTGTTTAACATAGCCTTCATGGCATTTTCTTAGTTATTGTATGAATACATTTGTATTCTGCATTAAGTAAGTTTCATCTGTACCCTTCTAAGATGCACTGTATGTGTGATCCCACCAATTACCCTCCCTCTACCCATCCTCCCCCCTCTCCTGCCCTCCCATGCCCCTTTCCCCATGCACTCAGATTCTTGACACAGACCTTCTTTAGGTTGAGCTATATGATATCCCACAACACCACAATAGCGGAAGACTTTAATACTCCTCTTACAGAGCTGGACGGATCCTCTAAATACCACCTGAATGAAGATACAAGAACTTAAATGTGACTTAAGAACAACCATGCTTCATAAACATATACAGAACACTCCATCCCTAAGCTAAAGAATATATGTTCTTCTCATGGGCCCATGGAACATTCTCAAAACTAAACCATACCCTAGGATACACATCAAACCTCAAAAAATGAAAAGTATTAAAATTTTACCTTGTATCATCTGAGATCACAAGGCAATAATGGTGGAACTCAATTTCAACAAAAATCGTCATGCTCACACAAAGGCATGGCAACCTTATGCTGAATAACATTGCAAAAGCAGTCCTAAGAGGGAAATTTATTGCATTAGATGCTCACATGCAAAAAATAGAAAGAGAACATATCAATAACCCAATGAATCATCTTAAAGCAATGGATAAGGAAGAGCAATCTAATGTCAAACATAGCAAAAGAAAAGAAATAACTAAAATAAAATCAGAAATAAATTAAATTGAAAATAAAAGAATCGTTCAGAAAATCAATGAAGCAAAAACTTGGTTCTTTGAAAAGATGAATAAAATCAATAAACCATTGTCTATGTTAACTGTAAATAGAAAAGTAAAATCTCTAATAACTTCAGTCAGAAATGAAAGGGGGAAATAACAACTGATACCACAGAAATACAAGAGATTATTTCTGATTATTCCCAAAAATGTTATGCCTAGATATTTGACAAGGTGGAGGAAATGGATCAATATCTGGAATCACACCATGTTCCTAGACTTTAACAGGAAGAATTATATCTGTTGAGCAGACCAATATTAAGTACTCAGAGTGCAGAAAAAAAATAAGAGAGCTTCCAGAAAAAAAGAAAGAAAAGAAAAGAAAAGAAAAGAAAAGGAGACCAGGACCAGATGGTTTCAATCAGAATTCTATCACACCTATACTGCAGAACCTATTCCAAAACATTGAGAAAGAAGTACCCTCCCCCTACACTTTCTATGAAGAAAACATCATCTTGATTCCAAAACCAGGAAACGACCCATTGAAAAAGCAGAACTGTAGACCAATTTCACTAATAATCATGGATGCAAAAATAATTAACAAAATCATAGTAATAGATTGTAGCTACTCATTAAAAAATTTATACACCACAATCAAGTAGGCTTCATCCAAGGGATGCAAGGTTTGTTTAACATATCAAAATCCATAAATGTAATACACCATATCAATAGAAGCAAAAACAAAGAATATATGTTTCTTTCAATATTTACAGAACAAGCATTTGACAGAATTCAGTATCCTTTCTCAGCAAGAAAACTTAAGAAAATAGGATTAGTTTCCATTTTTCTTAAGCTGTTTGAAGCCATCTATGACAACCCCACAGCCAACATCATACTTAATGCTGTGAACCTGAAAACTTTTCCACTTAAAACTGGAACCAGAAAAGAATGTCCACTATCGCCAATATTATTTAACATAATTCTGGAAGTTCTAGCTAATGCAATCTGGCAAGAGAAGGATATAGTGCATCCAAATTTGGAAAGAGGACGTCAAAGTTTTCCTCTCTGCTGATATGATCATATGTTTGTTTGTCTGTTTTTTTTGTGTTTTATGAGACAGAGTTTCAATTGGTCACTCTTAGTAGAGTGCTGTGGCATCTTAGCTCACAGAATCTTCAAACTCTTAGATTCAAATGATCCTCTTGCCTCAGCCTCTCAAGTACCTAGGACTACAGGCACCTACCACAATGCCTGGCTACTTTTTAGAGATGAAGTCTCACTGTAGCTCAGGCTGGTCTTGAACCTGTGAGCTCAGGCTATCCACATGCCTTCGCCTCCCAAGTGCTAGGATTACTGGTGTGAGCCACTGTGCCTGGTCTGATGATATGATCTTATACATAGAAAACCCCAGATACTCAACCACAAAATTCTTGGAAGTCATCAGGAAATACAATAATGTATCATGGTCTAAAATCAATGTCCACAAATTAATACACTTTTTATATGTCAATAGCATCCAAATTGCAAAACAAATTAAGGACACAATTCCCTTCTCGGTAGCTTCAAAGAAAATGGACTACTTAGGAATATACCTAAAAAAAGAGGTGATAAATCTTTTCAAAGATAATTATAAAACCCTAATAAAAGAAATTGCAGAAGACATTAACCAATGAAAGAACAAACCATGCTCTTGGCTAGGAAGAACCAACATTGTCAAAATGTCTATTCAACCCAAAGCAATCTATAATTCCATGCAATCCTCACTAAAATACCAACATCCTATTTTTATGTACTAGAAAAAAAACAGTACTATGTTTTGTATGGAACAACAGCAAAAACAACAACAACAACAACCCATAAAGCTAAAGATTATTCTTTAGCAAAGCAAAGAATAAAGTTGGAAGTATCATCCTACCAGACTTCAGGCTATATTACAAATCCACAGTAATCAAAACAGTATTGTATTGATACAAATATAGACACATAGACATATGGAACAGAATAGAAAACCAAGGGATACAACTAGTCTCTAGTGGCTCTCTGATTTTTGATAAATCAAACAAAAGCATACAGTGGAGAAAATAATCCCTATTCAACATCTGTTTCTGGGAGAAATGAAAAAGACTGAAACTTGACTCACACACTTCACCTCATAAAAAATTGACTCAAGATAGATAAGAGACTTAAACCTAAGACAAAAAATGATAAAAAAAAAATCTTAAAAGAAAGCATGGGGGAACTCTTGATAATGTTGGACTGAGGAAAGATTTTTATGACAAAGAATTCAGTGGCCCTCACAAAAACAAAAATTAACGAATGGGAATTAATTTAGCTGAAAAGCTTCTACACAGATAAGAATACACAAAGTAAAGCAAAAAGACAACCTTCAGAATAGGAAAATATATTTTCAGGGCATCAATCTGACAAAGGGTTGATAAATAGAATCTAAAGGGAACTAAAATTAATCAACAACAACAACAAAAAGAAAACATAATCCCATGTACCTCTTGGCAAGAGATATGAACAGAACCTTCTCTGACAATAACAGAAAAATGGCTAACAAACATTTGAAAAAAATGCCTAGCATCCATGATATAAGAGAAATGCAAATCAAAATGACCCTGAAATAACATCTAACCAAAGTAAGAATAGTCCACATCACGAAGTCTCAAAACTGCATATGCTAGCGTGGATGTGGAGGCCAGTGAACATTTTTACACTGCTGGTGGAACTGCAAACCAGTATAATCTTTTTGAGAAGAAGTGTGGAGGATCCTAAAGAACTCAAATTAGACTTTCTACTTGATCCTGCAATCCCACTACTAGGCATCTACAAGAACAAAAAAAAAGACCTTTTTTTTTAAGAAGGTTTGATCTAGACTATTTATTTCAGCTTAATTTACAATTCCCAAAATGTGGAAACAGCCTAAATGGCCACCAAAACCAGGAATGTATTAACAACCTGTGATATATGTATAACATGAAATTCAAGCATTTAAAAAGATGGAGAATTTACATCTTTTGTTATTAAGCTAGATGGTGCTGGAACACATTCTTCTTAGCAAAGCATTATAAAAATAAAGAAGCAAGAATCCAATGTAGTCAATTGTAATATAAAGGGAGTCAATGATCTAATACAAGGGAAGTGGGTATGGGGATGAGAGATTTGGGAGAGGGGGAGGGAGATGGAATGATGTGTGGCACAACTCTTGGAGATGGGAATGAATTACAAAAGGGCCTTTACCTGGCATCACAAGGTGTGTAACCTAATTCTTTGTACCTTCAGTGAATTCCAAATTATAAAACCCACAAACCAGTGAACCAACCATACTAACCAACCAAATTATCAAGAACAAAAAAGTCAATACAAAATAATGAAAATCTCCATTAACCAAAATAAACAAATTCAGCAATTAACAAGTGAGGGAACCAAAAAAGAAAAGGAAAAAAAAAATACTAACAACAACAGAAAGAGAATAAGAAAGACAAGAGAAAGGAAAAAAATGATTAAAAAAAACAAATTATGTCATATACATATATATAAAAGCATATATGTACACACACACATATATATATATGCACACACACACACACACATATCTAAAAGCACACACAAGCACACACATATTGCAGAATGGTCCGACTTTAAAAGAAATAGGTTAGTGTTGCAATACATTGCCAGGACACAAAGTGGCGAGGTAGTATTAGGTGATGAAAAACACTATTAGTAACTTCTCTCTAGTTCCAAGGTATAAAAACGTTTACAAAACTAATTGCCCAGAGTGATTCTCTAATTAGTTCCTCACCATTCAGGACTGGCAGAGTTGAAATCTGAAACATCTCCAGAACTGTTAAGAGGCAGGTCTCACAGTGCCCTTAGAAAACAGTTCTGACAGGGCTGTAGAGGCCCTGAGCCTATCATGATGGGAGGTTGAATACCAGAAGGTAAAACTAAGAAGGTTGTGTCCTTGTATGAGGGTTGGTCTTGCAGGACTTTCTCTCGATCTTCCCACCTTGGCCATCCCCTGGCTGCCAAGACATTCCAAGTATGGCGTTCCCTGCCGCCACCAAACCAGTAGCAAATCTACTCGAACCAACCTCACAAATGCCTACTGTATATTGTTTACGTGTGCACACTCTACCAGGCTTTACTCTCAAAGGGCTTCTTCCCATCCCACAGCTCCGCAGAGGGGCTGGTCGCTCCGATTTCCAGAAAACTTGCATAGTGTATCACAACTCTGCTACTCCAGATCATCTATTGTATCCAGCCCCTTGTCACCTTGCTACACACCCTTACTCAGCTCCAGGCAAGGACTCCTCACCAGGCACAGCTTTGCTTTCTTCCCTTCCTCACTTGCACTAGGAGCATTGGGCCAAATACGTTTTCTGGTCCACCATGTTGCTCTGCCCCACATTTAAAACGCTTGACTATAGATTCACGATATCAAAATATATAATGAAAATTATATAATATAAAATCACTCATACATCATGAGTGCCAGTTGGAATTCCCAATTAATTCCTGCTAAACCAATGTACCCAAATAAAAAATTAAAAGGCCTAATTTATAGTGATTTATAGTGTTTGACAACTTTCATGGCTAAATTCAG